>VJMY01001307.1:0-14726 GCA_009869795.1 Neelides sp. FZ-2019 | reverse complement strand
TAAATAAATAAAATTGTAAAATATAACATTATCTTACCTTATTTCGGAAAACAACTCCATAAAACTTGTGGGCATTTTCCAAAAGTTCAGGTCTAAATGTCGTTGTAATGAATTGGGCATCTCCAGATAGCTCGTGGATCATGTCAGCAACAGCTTTCCGATGTTGAGAGTCGAGCGCCTAAATAAAATATTAATTAGTTATTAAGATTTAATGATCAAAAGAGTTAACTCTTTTAACTATACAAATTATTTAAAATGAAATGAAATTAACTAACTTGATCAATTTCATCAAATAGATAAAACGGAGCAGGGTCACATTTTTGAATAGCAAAAATAAGGGCAAGAGCCACGAGGGATTTTTGCCCTCCTGAGAGCTGATTCATTTCCTTCATCTCAGCCTGAATGTTTCCGCTGAAGCTGACGCGAATTCCGACTCCAGTGAAAGAGTCAGAGTTGAAGCCTTGAAGCGAAGATCGCCCATCTTCGGGCAATTCAGTCTCTTCCCGATTTCCGGTCTGCATGACCAACTGGGCATGACCTCCAGGAACGAGTTTCCCAAAAACTTCGGTGAAATACTTCGTTACTTGTCGGAACGTGAAAAGAATAGCTTCAGTCTTTTGAAGTTCTAAATGATCCATCAGCTCACGAATCTTTTCATGTCTATTCAATTTAATCAAAATAATTATTTAGAATAAATAAATATAAATAAATTACCCAAAATGTCATAGAATAATCCCACAATTCAAATATTAAAGGAGATAAATTAATTAAAAGCTGATTAATTGATTAAATTAATAAAATAAATTAGTTTAATAAATAAATTAAATGCTTCCCCTTACCCAACGTCAAGTTCTTCTTTTCTCGAAACTAACTTTTCTTTCTGGTCTGAAAAAGACATGAATTGATCCAAGGCCTTTTTGTTGACATGAGCATATTGCTTCAACTGTTGGTTGGACTTCTCAAGTTGCTTGTAAAGTTCCTTAATTGCCGTGTTGTGATATTTGTCAAAGGCTTCAGACGGGACAGAGCCAAGTTCTCGAATCTTCTTCACACAATCGTTGATCTTGGTTTGAAGCGTATTTTGCTTCGTTGCAAGTTTCTCCAAATCCTTGGAATCCTCATTGATCTTCTCCTGGTATTCTCGCTCCTCCAATTTGTAGCGTTCCAGTTGTTCTTGAGCATTTTTGAGCTTTGAACTCGAGTCGCTCAATTTCCTCTCGGCCTGATTCGTTGACTTGTCGAGACCTTTGATCTTTGACTCAACTGTCTTGAGCTCAGAGCGACAATGGTCCAATTCTCTCTTCCGATCCTCAACAGAGATTTCCTGGAGGGCTTGGGTCAACTCATCACGACGTCGCATGAGATTGTTGTTGAGAGTATTTTCCAATTTATTTTTCTCTGCCTCTTTTTGCATCCTTCGTGTGAAAGTCTCCTTGTTGTCCTTCGTGAGAGTTCTGATTTGGTCCGTGAGAACGTCGACTTCTTTCTGGTCATGGACCGAGAGACTCGAAAGAAGATCCTGGTGGATCTCAGCCTCGAAACCTTCCTTGGTAGACTGCAAGGCTTCTAAGTTGGACTTGAGCTGCCCGAGGGATCTTTCCTTTGATTGCTTAGACCGGTCGATGCTGCTGATCTTTTCCTTGTTGAGACGAATGTCAGTTTTGACTTTGTCGAACGTGTCCTTGATCTTGCTATTCTTCGTTTCATTCTTCTGCATCTCGGCCCCAATGTTCTTGATCTTCTCTTCAATCCCGTGAAGTTCTTTTCTCAATTCGGTCATTTGGTTCTCCAGCTCGGCCTTTTCGCCTTGTAAGTCAGCTCGCCTCTTCTGGATCTCAAGACTTGATCGCGAAGTATTGTAGTAACCCCCGGTCAAAACTCCCTTGCTGGCCACTTTGTCCCCGTCGAGCGTGACGCAGTCGAAGCGATGAGACTTGGCAGTTTTCACAGCTGCTTCCAATTCACGACAAATCAAGGTTTTCCCAAAAATGTGGCGCACGGCCTTGTCAAACTTCTCCTCGTACTTGATCACTCTCACCATTTCAATGACATTTGGGTCTTTTGGATATTGGACTGGGAAGACCATGAGACGATTCAAAGGCATGAAGTTGACCTCGCCTGGGAGCTTTTGCTTGTTGAATTCCTTCAGAATCGTGGATCCGACCTCGTCCGTTTCCACAATGTGGTAGTAGAGCCTTTTCCCGGCCGTGACCTCAACAGCCGTTGAAGTTCCCTCGTCGCATCTGATGTTTTCCAAGACCAAGCCATGGTAGCCATTGCAAATGTGATCAAACCCGCCGCGATTTTTAAATTTCTCCAAAACTTGCATAATGCTATTTCGCCCGTTGAATATTTCCCGCCCGGCCATTGACCTAAACTCTCCCTCGCATTTATTCATGTCTTCGTTCTTGGCGCTGAGCAATTGCTGGAGATTGCTCTCCTTCTTCCATAGCTCATTTCGTTCTGAATGATGTTGATCGCGAGCCTTCTTCAACTCATAATATCTCTTATTGTATTCATCAATATTGGTCTTGTAGCTCTCAATCTCTCCAGACATCCTTTCAACGTCATCTTCAAACTCGACTTTCTTCTTCGCATCAGTGTCGAGTTCTTTCGTCAGACGATCAATGTCCTCAGCTTTGTCTTTGATTCTTTTATTTAGCATTTTCAACTCCCCAGCAATCCACTTGTCTCTCTCGTCTTTCGTGGTAAACTGACTCCCTCGGCCTTGTTTGGCATAAAGTTCCTTTCTCTTTTGCTCTTTGAGGGCCAATTCCTTGGCAATATTCTCCTCTTTCTTTTTCAACTCTTCGTATTCTGGCTTGACACGGCGAAGTTCTTCCTCCTTCTGCTTGATCGTGCTGTTGAGTTTCTCGAGCTCTTGTTCTGCTCGTTTTTTAGAGTTTTTATCTCCGCTCATTTCCTCGTCCAAATCCTTTTCACGATTCTCCAACTTGGTCTTTTCTTGCATGAGTTGTTGGAGTTCGGTAAAAAGAGCTTGTTTCTCCTCCTTGGCACCACTCACTTGTTGGCGAATCTCCTTGAGTTCCCTCGACGCTTGTTTGGCATTTTTCTCGGCTTCTCGAAGTTGCGCGCGAAGACCTTCGGATCCTTCCCCGGAACGTTTTCTCCTCGACTCCAAGTCTTCGAGCTTTTTCCGAGTGTCAACGAGTTCCCTATCGTGAATGGTGTACTCGAGTGCACGACGTTTCTTGTCCCATTTTTGATATTCTTTCAGCTCTTCTTTCTCTTCTTCGAGAGTTTTGAGCCGTTCTTCTATGGTTTTGAGAAACTCTTCGATCTTTTCCTTCTTTCCTTCCGTCTCTTTGAGAATGGATTTGGACTCTTCTTTCCGCTCGTCGTAGACTCGAGTGCCAGCTACTTCTCGCAAAAGTTTAAGACGATGAGAATCTGGTGCAGTGGCCATTTGGTTAATCTGGAATTAAATGCAATTATGCAATATGAAAAATAAGAACGAGTTTTGAAATGTATTAAAGTATAAACGGAGTTGTATTAATTTAATAGAAGTTACCTTTCCTTGTTTCACAATGTAATATGGATTAGATCTTGAAAACCCAGCTGACTCCAAGAGGTTGACCACGTCATTTCTTGGAACCATTTTTTTGTTTAAAAAGTATTGATCTTTTTTGGCTCCAATAACTCGACGTAAGCAAACTTCTTCCTTGTCAATCTATTTAAAATACATACATAAATAAATCAAAATTCTTAACTAAAAAACAATAGCCTAAAAGTTAGGTCTCATGTAAATTCCTAAAATTGAAAAATTTACCGGAAAACGACCATCTGCATTATCAAAGATGATTTCCACAAATCCTGTTAATACTCTTGGCCCAGTTCCTTCATGCAACAGCGCCTGACGCTGTTCCGGACGTAGATGAGAAAATTCGTCGCTGAGGACGAACTGAATGGCATAGAAGAAGTTACTTTTTCCAGATCCATTTCGTCCGACTAGAATTTTCACAAATTAATATATTATTTTTAAAAAACACTTATCACAAAAGATACATGTTATCATTTCAATTATTTAAAATATATCGCAAAACTTAAAATTATAAAGTTGGGTAAGTTTTAAAGATCGGCTTCATAAATACACTCACCAACAACATTGTGTCCTTTATGGAATGGCTCAACAACAGTTTGTTCTCTATAACTTTTAAAGCCTTGAATAATAACCTGTATCAAAATGACAAAGATGAGTAATTTAGAAATAGTACTTTCTTAGCAGTATATAATATTAATTATTTACTTGGAATATAATAAGTTTTTGTAATGACTTTTAAACCTAAATTTACTGTGTAATTCTTACTTGTTTTATGTGCATCTTGGAAAATTATATATTAAAGAATGCACAAATTGCATGAGGTTCCTACTCCTCACAATCACTGCTCCAGATCATTGCTAAAACGATTAAAAACTAATTAAAAATGACATGAAATTGAACAAAAAGATCTGTGGATGCTGAGGAGAGGAGCGGGGTTTGACGCTCATTGGGCGCATACGCCAATGTATAGCTACAGGCTATACTTCCCAACTGTAAGCAAGGACTGCCTGTACAGAATTCACCCGAGGATCTTCCTATGTCTATGTGTAATATTAACACTAGGTCATGTAACCAACATGGATATAGCTATGACTATACATTGAATGGCATTTACAAATATCATGCAAAGATACAGTCAGTTATACACTAGTACATGGATGGAAGATGAGAATGCAAGAAGACTACGCTATGCTTTCTATACATTGGAGATGGACTTGAACAATGTTCAAAGTGTAAGAGTTTTTTAATGATCATCTTTATAATTTATAAAAATAAGAATATGAAGGATGCAATGATCGATGAACCATGGAGACAATATGAAATGGAATATAGAGCTAAGTAATTAATATAGTTAATTTATACAGCCTGACGTTGAATGAATGCCGAACATGAAATGTCAATTGTTATTAAAATTCTTTAATTTAGAGACAAATATAAAATGTAGATCGACGTACTAGTAAATACATTTTTACATGCCATAATTATAAATATGGAAAATGATTGTGAGAATCTAACCTAAGATTTTAAAATAATGATGAAAAATTACTTTAGACATAACATTAAGCATAAAAAATATACACATAAATGATGTACAGATGATACAGAAATAAAATTTTCGAAATATGGGATGTTAAACTTATAGTAGTCTGCAGATGAAATGTGAATATTGAAGATTAAAGATTGGAAATTTGTTTACGTACAATTGATATTTTAGCTAACAACTTCGACAATTCCTTGTCGAATTAAAATTTCGCATTGTGCTCTTGGTAGGAAATGGGACGAGTCTTTCTTCAGATTAACTAGATCTCCATTTTCAATCTCAAATTCTCCATAATCTTGAATAACTCGAACCTAATTAAAATAAATGGCTTTTGATTTCTTCAAATTATGAGATATGTAACGATTCTAGAGATAAATTAGATAAGAGATTGATTGACTTTAGGATTTTACATTAGCCAAATAACTTAATAATAACAAATAATACCTCAATCATAACAGCCTTTGGGGGTGTAACGTCTTGCGTAAGGTCTAAACATAATGTTCGCATGTAATTTGCCAAATTTTTATTATAATTTTGAAAGAACTGAAATTCTTGTTCTGTCACATTGGTTCTTGCTTGACTAGGCATTATGCTTCCATAATTCCATCGGATTTTTTGAATCTTACAAAGTCGATTGTATCTTGAATATAAAATTAATAGGATATTAGCATTTTGCATTTACTTTTACAAACAATATGAACTTTTTAAAATATCCAACTTACAAATAAGACAAAAGACATTGCTTGTTTCTTTCTAAAGCAGCATGTCGAAGATGTATTCCAGGATGATACATTTGGCCTCCATCATCAGTACTCGTACTCATTGAGCTATTATATGAATAATATTTGGATTAGATATTAAAACTAAAAATTAAATTACGCTTTACTATTAAAAAGTTTATTTGATTACTTACAACTCGCCTTGATTTTGTTCAAACAAAGCCTTCATTTCTTCTACGATCTGCCTAATTCCATTTTCCTATGATGAATAAAAGAGTTCTTATTGAATTACTTTCTCCAAATCTCAAGAAGTATGGGAAAAACTATAAAAATTAGACAAATCATAATCATTATAGTTCTTATTACATCAAATGAAGGAATAGAGTCCTTTGATCTCTCTAACTCTTTTATAAGTTCAAATGCCCGATCTCCATACATGCTCTGAATTCAGTATTTATTGAGTCAATAAATAATTTAATTAAACGAGCCTCTCAAATATGGAAAGTACAGATAAGCTCTGTTATAAACTCAAATAAAACAAATTCATCGTCGTATAGAAAAAGAGACAAAGGCAACG
The DNA here is from genome assembly GCA_009869795.1 of Neelides sp. FZ-2019. Taxonomy (NCBI): domain Eukaryota; kingdom Metazoa; phylum Arthropoda; class Collembola; order Neelipleona; family Neelidae; genus Neelides; species Neelides sp. FZ-2019. The sequence goes on along the minus strand of VJMY01001307.1, from coordinate 8,328 downwards.
AAATGACAATTAAATTAGCGAAGCTTGAAAGCTTCTAATTCTGACTGCTATGCTGGGGCTGAGAGAAATCTCTTTCCCGCCTCTGAAAATAATTTTTTAGCAGGAGGATTAAATTCATATGGGAGTAGAATTTTTTAGATGAAACTGGAAAGGTCTTGCTGACGATGAGTTAACTTAAAGCCATTTCAAGATTTTATCCAGCTAAACCGAGATTATTATCTAGTTGCATTTAATTTTAATACTCATTGTGCTTTAAAAAAAATTAGTATTAAAAATACAGTACTTAAAGTAGGTATTTATCAAATTGAAACTAAAACATAACAGAATTTTAATTCATTTTGTAGATGAAAGTTAAATTATTAACAAAAGGTTCAAGGATTGAGTGGACAGTCAAGTCGAGTCTCAGTCTCAAATCAATCTAATATGAAAAGGTAAAATAATATTAATTTGTACAGACCTATCATTTTATTGAATTTTTCAACATAATTTACCAATGTAAATTCTGATTTTATTGAAATTGTCTCAGCTAAAAATGTTCGTTTATATTTATAATTCATTCAAATTCGTAAACAACCAATATTAATAGTAATTAATTATTATTTTTTAGATGACACAAGCCCAATGTACAAGAACCTAAACAAAAAAAATTACACTGAAGAAGTTAATGACATTCTCAGTCATTTCTGAAAACCTTTAAAAGTTCAACTTGTTTGAATTCATCCAGAGTTCAAAGGGATAAGAAATCAACATGCCGTCTGAAATTGTTGAAAATCGTCATTATTCTCCATTCGTAAGCTTTTTTTCAATTTTTCATAGGGCGTTAATTTTTATACAATGAGATAAACTACTAATTTTAAAAAATATTATCGGAAGGAGCATACATTAAACTTTAAACATGATTCACAATACTATACTACACAATACGCAAATATTATAATATTGCATAATCCCATTAGTTATTTTTAATTGTGTAAACTAAAAAAATGGCATATTACCCCTTCATAATTTATCATTATTATGACTGATTTATTCTTAATTGGATTCTTTCAGTTATATAATTAAAACTCATTATTTACAATTTCGTTTTTCTTTTATCGAAACGTTTGCTTATCTTATCAGTCAACTTATCGTTATTGTAACACGTGTTGCCCTTCTAAAAGTGCTTATACTCGCTATTTGGATTTAACATTTATTTATTTTTTATTAACAATTTGAAGGTTTGAATGCCACAAGACTTGTGACATGAGATCACAAATCAAGGATTTTATTAATAGTTATATCTGAGCTAGAATCCCGATTTCTCGGTCAATAACTTATTTGTATTATTTATAAAAGTATTTCACATTGAATTTTGAAAACTCATCGCCAGTCAGTCAGAAGAAAAGAATCCCTCATGCCTCATGCGTATTATCAACATTTGACGTGTTTTTATTTTTACATACATTTTCCTTGCCGCTTATTTTTTAATAAACCATGTGCTTAAATAATTCAATATTCGGTTAAAGGGGATGGGGAGTGAATATGTTATAGAAAGACAATGGGTGTATGAAAAGTGGATTCATGTTAAGTGTTCATTTTTATAACTTTAATTTTCTAGAAAGTTAATTTTTTAAAAATATTTTTCACACATTTGCCCAAATACAAATTAACCACAAGGGACATCCTGTATTAAACAGTCTGCATTCTACATCATACAGGGCTGATTCTTTTATGATGACACAATACAAATAATAGACTTTGTGAATAATGTTGTCATTGTACTTTTCTAAAGTGGTTCACAAACTATTTTCATCTGTCAATCAACGTCTTTCATTCATTGAATAATTTAAAATAAATATTACGATAGTCAAATATTCACTATTTTTTATACTAAATAGTTTTCCCCATAAAGTTCCTTCGTCAAACCAATCACCCATTAAAATCAAATCCAATTGTTTATTCAAATCTTCTTTCATCTTTCATTCTAAACTTGTCGCTTATAAATATTTTATCTATATGACTGACCCTGGAAATCAATTGTTAATAACTACTACATATTACAACTGAACACTTATCTACATTCCTTCTTTCCTTCATAAAGTGATGTGTTTATATCATAATTCATAATGCATTTTCTATCGGATTCATTATCGCTCTTCTTTGTTTAACCACTTGTCTTATCAGTATAGCGGCAAATAGTAAATAATACAAAAATAATTTAGTGGCACATTTTTAATGTGTGTGACAAAAGTGATTTGAGATCTGATTAAATCGCTTATCTAATTTCTCAGCAAAAGGAATTAAGTTCTTTTTCTTCTTATAAAACTTTCAACGTTTATTTGGAAAAATGCACATTTACCGATGGAAAAGTGCTGTGTTACGTTTTTCAATTGTCAAATTTGTTCATACACAGACCGGTCTAATCTACATCTTTAACTTGATCGTTGGAACGGGAGCTTTAACACTGCCGGCAGCTTTCGGAAAAGCTGGAACTGTTCTTGGTCTAGTCATCATACTCGTCTTGGCATTCATGAGGTAATTTACTTCGGATAATTTTTAATTTTAATATTCAAAACACGAATTTTTTAATTGAATTGTAAATTCCAGTTTTCTGACCGTCACATTAGTGGTTGAAGCAATGTCCATATCGAACGCTCTTATTGTGAAGTCTAAACAAGGGAAAGATAGTTTCAGAAGCGATTCTATTAGTGAGCGACCATTAAGAAGAGAACGGGATCCTCTCATTCCTCCAGAACTTGGAGATCGGAACCACGAAGCGAGAGATGACAATGTACCAATATTCGAAATCAAGGAAAGAGTTGAAATGGTAAAACATTTTTGATGACTTCCTGTAGCATTTTCCTCATATTAAAATAAATGAGATGTTATTGATTTTAAATGGGATTAAATCTTTTAGGGTCGAATGGCTTCAATGTTCTTCAACAACTTTGGGATTTATTTGTTTTATGCATGCATTACCGTTTACCTTTATGGTGATTTAGCCATTTATATCGCAGCAGTAGCTAAATCTCTTCGAGATATTACATGGTGAGTTCGTTTAACTCTATCCTAAAACAATTATGTTAATGAAAAACTTTTTCATGTAAAGGGCTCATTTTTAATTTTCTAACTCATATTCATTTTTTAGCACTTATGTTCCTCCATCTCAAAATACAACGAGTCCAAACTCGACAATAATTTCAAATTCGGAATTATGTTGGGAATCTGTTGTTCAAGTTGATCGGTTTGATGCATACAGAATTTATGCGGCTCTGTTTCTCATGATCCTTGGACCCTTTGTCTTCTTCAATGTTCAGAAAACGAAACATCTTCAGATTCTCACAAGCGTCATGAGATGGCTTGGTGAGTTTTTAAAGCTCTTTATTCTATTTTAAGCTCTTTTCTTTATTGTTTATCATCTATAAAAAACTAAAATTGACTACAAATACTACAAAACCTAATTTCTACTTCTTATCTTCTCAGCTTTCATCATTATGATCACTTTGGCTTTTATCATTCTGGCCAAAGGCAAAGGAACCGGAACTCCAATAATGAGTGATGTGTATGCTTTGCCAAATCTTTTTGGTGTTTGCGTCTATTCGTGAGTTGTTTAATTCATTCCTATTAAAATAATTAAATTATTTAATTTTAAATCCCCAATAAAACACGATTAAAAGTAATTTGATCATGATGATTTACTTATTTACATTCATTTACTCACAGATTTATGTGCCACCATTCGCTTCCTTCGCTCGTGACGCCAATAGCTTCAAAGAAGGACATTTTCAAAATGTTTACCCTCGACTACGTTGTCATTACTTTGTTTTATCTTCTACTCGCATATACAGGCATTTATGCCTTTGAAGAAATCCATGATCTTTACACACTCAACTTTGAACCGGATAAAACGGATCCTACGGGTCATGGAATCTTCACACTTGCAATTCAATATTTCCTTTCACTTTTTCCGGTTTTCACTCTCAGTACAAATTTTCCCATCATTGCAATTACATTGAGGTATTAAGCTTATTTTTCTCATTAATAATTCATTTTTGTCAAATAAACTATTTTATTTACTATGTTTAAGTCACTTATTATAATGTTAATGAATGGTAATTTGTAATTATTATTTTTTTAGAAACAATCTAAAAGCCTTGTTTAACTTTGATGATATTGATGAAGAACAACGAATGAACGACGACTCAACAGCGACGATCAATTCTTCTCTTTGCCTTCGCCTCTTTGCAAATCTTGGGTTTCCACTCATGTCCATTTTGCCGCCGTTCCTCGTTGCCATTTTTGTGGAAGATGTGCAAATCTTGGTTAGTTTCACTGGATCTTATGCCGGAGCCGGGATTCAATACTTCATTCCAATATTCCTCGTGTACAATGCTAGGCGTTGTGTGAAATCTTCATTCGACAAGAATCCGTACTCTTCGCCTTTCAAGCACGTTGCTTGGCTCTGGTTCGTCCTCATTTGGGCTCTCCTTTCAGTACTCTTTGTCACTGTTAATCATTTTGTCACTGACAAATAATTCATACATTATATTCGTCTCATTCTTACAGTTATGTTTCAAACTCAATTCCATTTTAAATGAATTTATGTCTTATGTCATTTTTTAAATTTAAAAATTCTCGAGAAAAGAAAGTTACTTCCTATTTATTGACTAAACTGGAAGATTCAGAAGAATGTTCTCAACTTCTCTATTTTATGCATAACTTTTCTGTGACAATATTAAAGAGATTCAAAGTTGTATAAAGTGGAAGCTTCTGTGATAGATATGAGATATTAATTTTAAATGCTACTTTAAATGCTAGCTATTTCTTCGTTTGCAATTTAATATTATTAATTATTTTTCTTACATCTTTATTATTAATTAATTACTAAATTAATTATATAGAGGTATTATCATAATGCATTGTAGATTGTTGTCACTTGTCACATTCTATTGTGATTATATAAATTTATATTATTAACAGATAGGATTCAGAACATAATGAGTACAATAGAGTGTGTACAAATGGAATTAAAGTTTAATGATAATTCTAGCTTTCTAATTGACTAACAGCTCTATTATCAACTCTAAGATTACACAACAACTAGTTACTTATGATTATTGAACAAATAATATTTCTAATTGTTTTAATTATTTTCTCTAAAATATTATTTAATTGTGCTTTTAAAATGTTTTTGAGTATAATTATGATTTATATTATTCATAATAATTTTGGTGTGTGTATGCATTCCATAAATCATTCATTTGTCATGTTTATTATTTGTAAAAACCTAATCGATAATACATGTATTTAAAATATTTATTAGAAATTAGTATGTAGTATGTATTGGTATTTGAGTGAAAGTGTTTGGCTTTTAAAATGACAAGAAATGTATTAAAGCCGAAATTGACAATAAATCAAAATGATTCCAAAAAACAGGCAAATTAAAAGCCAAATGGCGTTACAAATATAAACAAAATATTCTATTTATTATCGATAAGAATTTAATAATTATTACTAAATGCAAAATTACTATCAATTTCATCAAAATGTTTATATAGAGCATTAATTTTTATAGTATTTTTTGTTTAATTCGCTTAAAATTAATGATTAAATTAGTTGAAAGGTAAATAAAGAACATTTATTCATACATAATATATAACTCTATGCTGACTAACTTAAATATCTCATCTAATTTCTTAGTTTTACACACAGACCTTTCGTAATAGCATATTGAATACATAATATGGATTTTTAAAACTTCTTGTATTCCAGAATTGAGATGTTAGATCTCAATTTTCTGCTTTGATCTCTCTCCTTACATAGTCTGAAAATTTATTAGAGGTGACATTATAATTCATTTAAATTCTATGTATTCAATTGAATTTATATCAATTTAGTACGAATTCATAAAGTTATAGAATAGATTTTATATTTTTTTAAATCTTAACCATCAATAGTTTTGTTGTGGGCGTTCCCTATTTTCTCCTTTGCCAGCTCAATGCATTGTTCGAACAGCTGAATTTCTCCGATTGAGTAAAGAGCCTTAGCTTTGAAGAGATACGCTCGAAGACTCAACTCGCTGAACAGAAGCGCCTTGTCGCAATCTTCAATGGCTTTGCTGTATATTTTCAACCGAATGTAACATAAGGCCCGATTCGTGTAAAGACAAGGACTGTCCTTGACTTGGGAAATTGCCTGTATACAAAAACACAAAAATATTATTATTATATCGAATCCCCAAATCCACAATCCTCTGTATTGGTTTACTTATTAATTTTTATAATAATTTAGTTTTTTAAATTGTGTTTATGATTCGCTTAACCCTATTGTAGTTCTCTAATGCATTTGTATAATCTCCATTGTGAAAGAACATGTTTCCGTTTTTCTTGTACAGATCTGACTTTGTTTTTCGCATTCTGCGATCCTCAGCTCGTTCCTTGGCGTCCTTCTCAACTGATTGCATGAAAGCGCCTTGACTCATTTGCTCAGGCTCTTTTTTCACCTCTTTGTTAATGATCGTTCGCTCTGCCTTGACTTGACATTTCAATTCGTCGATATCTCTGGAGGCTTTCTCTTCAGATTCTTTCCCTAAGAGGAGATCAGCCTTTCTCATGGCTCGCTCATGCTTAAGAGGATTGTCAGATGAGAGAGCGTTGATGATGTTTGAGACCTCGTCGATTCGACTGAGGAAATTGTTGAACTCGGGCTCATTGTCCTTTATCTTGCATGAGGATGCGAAGAGCTCTTCTATTTCTTCTGGAGCCATTGGTTTATTAAATGACGCCATAATGTAGTTTTGGATGGCTAATTATATTAATTTTTACTGAATATTTATACAATTTATTCACTCAGACTCAAAAGAAATGACTTTTTTCTTCTCGAGATAATTTTATTTGCAATTATTGTTTTTGCAAAGTGTTACTAGAGGTTAGTTCGATTGGGTGCATGAAGAAGGACAAGGAACGATATTGATCTAACTTTTATAGAAAATGGTTAATGTCTGTTTATTAATCTTAAACTCTAAGACTTTTTCCTTTCCAATAATAAAGTAAAATATTGATGACCTAAAGCATAAGATTCTTAATTTATAACCGTATTATTCATTATTTCATTATGTTAGTATTATAGTATTTATTAGGTATACTCTTATACAAAATAGGAAAACCCCTAGAAGATTTGCAAACATTTGAGCCTCAAGGGGTTGTTTGAAACAATAATGATTCACATTCTGATAAATATCTCTATCGAGAGATCTAGCGAGGACTGCACTGGCGAGGACAAACGACGAAGACTGCGAAATATCTTTTCATAAAAGATTCTTCTCGCCTTCGATCTTCAACATTTCTGGAGTGATTCAATTTGAACGAAATTTGAGGTAAATAATCATTAAAATACAATCATTTTTAACTAAAACACTTATTGCCATCATCAAATGATTTTTCGACTAGAGATCACAGTGAAACACAAAGTAGTGTAGCCGGTCTCTGATTTGAAATATATTTTTTTGGTCTTTATTCTTTAAAAGTTACAGTTGTTACAGTTAAAAGTATTATTATATTCGAAAGAGTTAATTAATGCAACGGTTATAAATAAAGCTCCGTTATATCTTGTCACAGGTCATAAGACAGGTCTTGCCTAGTTTTTTCCGTTTTTCCTTGATATCTCTAAATGGTAGAAAATTCATAAAAAATCATACAACTAACGTAGTAGATTGATTAATGCTATTCGTATAAATGAAGCTATTCATTCATACGTTTCTACGAAAAAATTCTCAAACTTCAATTCACAATGAGATCTGACTTAACAAAACAAGAGGAATGGAAAGCAAAGGTCGCACGAGAGAAGCAGAAAATAACCTCCGAAGCTTAATATTTTAATACAAATATTAGTTAATACCATTATTAAATATTACTAAATGAAAATAATTATCAAAATGGGCTAAATTTAAGACTCGGGCACAACCCGTCAACCACACTTTTCAAATGTTTTCCTACTAAATCGATAGTGGTGACCACGATAGTTATAGTTGGTTGAAGTTGTTAAATTTTCACATTGCTCGCATTGGTTTCAAACCAATGGCAAAAAATCATTACATTTTAATATCACGCTTTTTGTTTTTCAATGTAGAATTGGTTATTTTTCTACTTTTCTTTCACCTTATTTCACTTAACCACTATCAATTTAGCATGAAAACATTCAGCATGTGTACTTGGCGGGCTGCGCCCGCCGTCTTAAATTATTCATTAAAATGATTACCAAAATAACCTCTCTCTGTAACTATTAAAACTTAACTAATATAATGACTTACAATTATGTCTATTATCGGTTAATTAGTCTACACTTAGGATA
>VJMY01001306.1:0-14750 GCA_009869795.1 Neelides sp. FZ-2019 | reverse complement strand
AATTCTGCAATTAAATTATAAGAATTTAGTATAAAAACTATTACTCAATTTTGTAATTATAGTTATATTTATTCAATTTGGATTTATCTTGCAAATAATACATCATAAACTACGTATTTAGTACTTGTGATGTGATAGATTTATACTTTTGTCAGCCAAATAATGGCAAGATTTGAATCCAACGTAAGATTATTAAAGTCAGGATGAATAACGATCTTTTGAACTTTCTCATTCTTGTTCCAGTTCATTTCTCCTTTGGAGAGATGAACGTTTCGTCTATTGACATCTTCATCAGCTTCGTAAAATTTGAATAGGAAATCTTCATTTCTTCTTTCAATTTCAGAATTAGGATAAATGACGCAATCTGCGGCTGTAATTGTAATAATGGAAAAATTCACAATTTTTCCACATTAATAATTATTTAAATATTCTCCAAATTGGAAATAAAATATGTAATTATAATAGATTTACTATTTATTCTAAATTCTTGATATGATAAAAATGAATTCATACAAGTTATTATTGTTCGTCTTGATAAAAGAGTTCCGAAGCATTTAAAGTCGTAAATTTTCTTCTTGTCGTTTGGTTCATTGTCAACATAGATTCCGACCGTCCAAGGAATATTTCCCTTGAGAACTTCTCTTTTCTCCCCATGTGCATGTGGGCCTTCGTACAAATTGGCTAATCCACATTTGACTTCACATTTGAGATCTTTCTCGGACTCTCCGCTCCAAACGCCTCTTGAACAACGTTTAATAATTTTATTCACGTCTCCAATTGGTTCCCAAAATTGGTCGCATCTGTAAAATTAGATTGCTAAGTATTATATTATATTATAACATTACCTTGTTTATTCATTGAGCACATGTGTTTTGGTTGAGTAATTATTATAAACCTTATATGAGCAATCGTATTTTCTTGGATTTCTTTTTTAGGGCAGGGATTTTTGGCTCCAGTAGCAAAGTCAAGGCAAAATGCAACTTGACCATCTTCTAAATCAAATCCGTTGCATCCCCGAACAATTGATGATCGAAGGCTCGGTAGAAATTTCTGGGAAGTAGACCCCAAAGTAGATTGAGTTTCAAATGATGATATTACAAGGAAAGTTGTTGAGAACAAAATTTTATTGAAATGCATCATTACAAGAAGTCAAAATCAGTTTTTGTTTTATAATTTTGAATGTATTCAATGAAAAATCAAAAAAATCAACTAAAGAACTCTTATTATTTGTCAGTTGTACCGTAACACTTTTGCAGGACTAACAATTAACAAAATGGAGACTCTGATGAATCTGAATTGAATCATTTGAGGAATATAACTCTTTACATTTTCATTGTTGAAACTTTGGCTGGTACGTATTAACGTGTGTAAGAGGATAACCTCAAAAAGACATTTATTATTACTAATCTGGAATAATAATGCTAGCTAAATAAGTAAGTACCTGTATATCCTATATAAGAGAATTAATGAAATAAAATTGAGAAAACACATTCTATAGGATTAAAATTTGCGTACATTGGTGCATCATGAATAATATTTAAGACAATTAATGTCAGAACTCATTCAGAAAGAATAGGAAGGCATTCGTAAAAGCGTATAAAGCCAACAAAAATGAAAAGCACGAGAATCTAAATTTCTGATTTAACATTGAAGGTGACGAAAACAAGTTTTGAATTTCTGCAGGATGAAAAAGAACGTTGGTATATGCAAAAGATTGATCTTCATTTCAAAAGGTTGCAAATAAATATTCTATATACCAATCTTCGAGTTTTGCAAAATAAATTGGCGTATTTGAGGGCAATTTAAATAATAATAATTTCTGCAAATGCAGAATGCATATTTAATTCGTTAGCGTCAAAAGGTGGATTAAATGTATGCTTAAGGGTTCGAGTTTCCCTTTTGAAGTTGAAGTGCAGGAAGTGCGCGTGTTTGGTCTCTTGATTTGCTTCCAAATGTTGTTGATGAACGCGTCTTTGGGTGATATTGAGATGTTTTGGTTGCGGCTGATGAATGATGAGAGTCGGAAGGAAGGAGCGAAAAGAAAAGTGATGAAAAGGGGAGAGGAGGTGAAGACTTCCGTTTACATTCACATTCACATTCAATCACTCACGAAATCACGAAGGAGTGAATTTAATTGATTCTAAGTTTTCTAAGGGACCTGTGTAACGTGTGGAGCCAACTATTGACCCCGATGATCGAGAGAGTCTCTTGAGGGGCCAAGAAGTGAGTTAAATGAGTTAAATGACATAAAGAAGAAGGCAAAAGCTATAAAAGAGGGTCGTGGGAATGGCAGAGCCTCAGAGAACCTTCGCTTGTCATCCCAAATGTCTCGTCTTGTTCAAATTGTGATCCTGGTGGGAGTGAGCATCGTTTCCGCTTCCGCCGTTTGCACCCGCCCGCCCCCGCAATGCAATTGTCCGGAGAAAGAGCGGGAAATGCCCGTTTGTGCCTCCAACGGCTACACTTACTACACGAGGTGTGAGTTCGAGTGTGCCAATAAGTTTTGTGAAGGTGAGAATTTTAAAATATTTTTATAATTTTTAAATAACTAGATTTCATTTAGGTAATAATTAATAACAAAGAATAAAAAAGGACCACAAAAAGGAACCTAGGAATAGTATTTTGCCGTAAGTTTTAATTTAACAATTTTTAAAAGAAATCAACGTCGTGAACACGGGGCCATGCAACAGAACACCAAGAAACCACTGTTGCAGTAGGGAATGTTCTTCCACTTGGAGTCCAGTCTGCGGATCTGATGGAGTTACTTATGGAAATTCGTGAGCTCATTCAACTTCTCTTAAACCAAACTAATACTGCACAAGCTAGAGTTTATTGAGAATGTAGTAAATAAGGAATTTGTTTTTCCGTTTCCAGAATTAAAATATTGCAAAAGTTTATTTTGTATTTCAATTAGTTTAATATGCAAAAGCGCAAGATTATAGTTGTCTTAAATTCTCAATTAACATAAAAGTTAATTGACATAAGCGCTTGTATAAATGGTGTAATTTATGTTTTATTGGATTTTATCATAAAATGGGCAATTTATTATTAAACACGATAAAGATTAAACTCAGTTTACTAAATGTATTAAAAATTATTGAAATCAATAATAATTTATTTCTATCTTATATTAATGTTTCATTTGTTTTCACTTTTATTAGTTGCGAATTTCAATGTGAACGAGCGTGTAATCCTGGTAAGCCGAATGAACATTTTTATAAAAGCAATATTAATATTTATTTTAATAATTCTTCATTAGATGTCTTTGTTTTTATCCTCTGTAATATATTTTCAACCATTGATCAAATCTTCTAACCTTTAGCTTGCATTCTTTATTCTGAATAGTAGCTCTAATATCAAAATATTCCTTCCTTCTAAATTAAAAAATTAAAAATGTAAAGTGAAAACGGTTTTCTTTTTCTTAGAATTGAAAGAAATGGCCTCGTCTCTCCAGCGGCATTACCAAATCCTTAAGTATTGTAAATAAATCTATTTTATAATTTAACAACCCGTTCAGCCAAAGTTTCACTTTCATTTACCACTCATCTTATCAGACTCCTTGGTATGATATAGCCGTTTTCCATGTAGGATCATTAATTTATTGGCAAAGTGAAAAGGTTGAAGGGAAATTGATGCGACGCTGCATAAGATTATCAGATTGCCTTTGTGGTTCTTCATTTAAAAAATGCCTCGCTGGCTACAGTACAGAGCAGAGTTGGTTTAAAAAGTCAGTTCTGGTTAAGTGGAAATTAAAGGGAAAATTCCTCCCGTTTGCTCACATTATGATGAACATTATATGCTTAATATTATAAACTTTATAATATAAAGGGAGAAGTGATGATATGAGATATCCCTAGCTTTTTATCTCATTAAAATTGACTTGGGCACCCCTTGATCATCATGAAAAGGCAAAGAACTATATAGTCATCATATCGTACACAATGAGGAACTGGGCCGGAAACCGGTCTTCATCGTTTCACTTGACATGGCCTACAAACCATTTGATATTATGATCCTTATTTTACCTCTCAACGTACAAGACATTGACATTAATTTACCCACGATTCTATTTGACAAGTAAAAAAATTAACTGGGATATTGGGATTGATGAACCATTAAAGGACATAAAAGGGAATAAAAATGAGTCATTAAATGGTTTAAAAAGATCTTCATCGCTCCAGATTTAACACATTTGACTTAAAGGTCTTCTTCACTCACGTTGCTTTATTATCAATTGGCTTTCCTCCTTTTCACTCTCACACTCGTATGAATCAAAGTTCTCGTCTCGTATGAATCAATAAAGATTCAATTCCTTTTCTCTTACGTTTATTACCAATAAAGTCAAAGCATTCATTAAGTCGAGGTAAAGTCACGTTTTACATTTTAGTATTTTCTTGACTCATTTTTGACATTGTTCAATTATATTGTGACATTGAAAGTTGAGGAATTTGAGAGCTTTCGCTCTACTTGACACACTAATAAATCTAGATATTTCAATTGATAAAAATTTATAGTAAAGAGATTTAATATAAAATAGGAACTTCTCATCGTTACGTTTGTGAGCTCACTCAGCTCATTGAGTTTTCTACGCGCTCAATTGCTGTTCAATTTGATTTATTTCTCACATTAAATTAAATATTTGAAAAGGACGTTAGAATGAAAAGAGGTTTATGTCTTTTCATCAACATTTTCATTATTTTCATTCTTCTCCGGTCGGCTGTCGGGATTTTAATACCATTTGGGAATGAGAATGAGAGTGAGCATTGTCGTTTACTCAAATGTAATTGTCAACATGTGGAGAGAAATCATCCGGTTTGTGGCTCAGGTACAAAATTTCTTTAATATCCTCTTCTCTTCCCATCATATACTTATGACATTTAATTAACAACAAACTTTTGGTATTTATTAAAATGTCTGAATAATGCGGTGAGAGCTGATTCAATTTTAGTTTAAATTATAAATGATGAGTTGAAGAATTAACTAATTATTTTCCAAATAACAGATAATCGAACTTACTGGAACAAATGTGAATTCGATTGCCAAAAGAAGAACTGCAAATCAGGTAATTAATTGTAATAAATGAATTAAGCTTGAGCAATGTTCTCACTGATTGTTTTAGACGTGGCTATTGTACGGAATGGAACTTGTGAAGTGAGATCGATTGGACGTTGCTGTCAGTTCAAATGCCCCATTGAAGATCTTAATTTCATTTGTGGATCAGATGGGGTTACTTACGGCAATGAGTGTGAATTTAAATGCGAAGCGAAATGCAAGCTAGGTTTGTTCATGCTTTTATTCAAATCTTAATGATTGATCGTGTATTAATGAAACAAGGAGTTAACGGATTTGAGTTTAATAGGATTAGGATTCAAGAGATGCGGTCATTGCAAATATGGATTGAAGAACAAAGATTGTCTTCCTCCAGCAGTCATTAAATTTTTAGGCGGCGTTCCTTCTCCACTCGACTCTATTAGATAAAATGATTCAATAAATATACTTTCTTCTAATATTTAAATGCGTTCAACTACAAATAAATACTTGCTTTGATAAATGTAATAAAAATTATTTTGTAAAATGTTAATTGTATAATTGAGTAATAAAAAATCGTCAATAAGTCACAATTATAAATTAAGTAAGATCTTATTTATCTGTAATACATGAATTCATTGAATTTAATGTCTCCCTTCCTCATATCAGTCAATTTCAATTTTACATAGTAAAATGTGGTGGATCCTTTTTACCCGACACATTTGTCAACTCAACTACAATGTCAAATTTCATGTTACTTTTAACTCAACTTGACTCTTATCCTATAGCTTGAAATTTTACATATTTACATATATTATTCACATTAAATAAATAATTTATTTGTTACATAGAAATATAGATAACATTGCTAAACTCTGAATACCTAAATGACTTTAACATTATTATCATTTCTCAAATAAAAGTAATCCAAAGAGAGGCCAATGTTCTTTGACTACGAGCAATGATACAGATAATGATTAATGATAAAGTAAATAATAAAATGGTTAATTCTTATTCTTTGATCTAATAAATACCTTTACCACAAATGAATGAATAAAAATGAATTTTTAATCTTTAATAATATTTATAAATATCAATAACCTAATAACCTATGAACCAAGGAGCCAAAAGCTAATGCAAATTTAAATTCCAAATTCCAAAATGATGATAAATAGGTAACCAAATAGTAAAATAGATAATTTATTCACATAAAAGGCTGATTCCATATATTATAAAACCTATCATTGACGAGGAAAGTTAAGAATAAATATTCAGTTGAAAGACAACTCAAGTTCTAAGTTAACTAAAGTTAAAATGGCAATCGGAAAAGAAATTGTTCAATTTGACATTAGAACTTATAATAAAAAAATTGAAGAAATAGTTAAAAAATTAATTTCTAAAGGGAAAGAAGTTATTCTTTGTTTAGAAATTATCGAAAAAAATGTTTCGGAACATCATAAAAACAGCAACATAGCAAAAACAGTTGGGACTACGGTAATTTAAATAATATTTCAGCGTTCATTAATTAAAAATAATTATTTAATTTAGCAAATATTTATTACTATGTTTAAGGTGAACGGTCTTGGTTTAGCTACAACAGTTGTGGGGATTTGCTTAGTTCCCGTTACACTTGGTATGTCACTCGGGCTTACAATTGGCGGATTAGCTACAAGTCTTGCAGGGAGCTTGACAACTGCAGGAACGGAAATTACGAAAGAGGTGTTAATCAACAAAGAGAGAAATAAAATTGCTACTAAACTTAACGAATACAGCAAATACAAAACAGAATTACAAGAAATGTACAATCAAATGGAGGCAGCTTTTACGGAACATAATAATAACAATAATGGGCAATGGTAATTTAATAATTTTGATCAAATAATAAAATATATAAGAAATAATATAATATATAAATTATTTATAATAGAAATAAATATAAGATGCTTAAATAATTCATTTATACACCTTTAGGTTATAAATGTATTAAAATGTATAATTAATGTAAAATAAACTATAAATTTATAAATTATAATCAAATATAAATATTATAGCTATAAATAATTTTAATTATAATTATTGCTAACATTGTTTAATTCATATGATATTTAAGATTGTTAATTTCGAAATTAACATTTTTTTGTATTTAGGAGAAACTTTTTTGAATATATAAACGACCCTCAAGTGCATTTTGGACTCAGCAGCGTCGCTCTGAATGTCGCCAGGCTTTTTCTTGGAATAACCTTTGCGGATTTTGGGGCAAACGTCGCAGAAATTGGCTTGAATGCAGCAGGAATTGGATTTGATATTGGAGGAGCGGGCGTTTTAGGAGCTGGGCAAGCATCCAGAGTGGCCAAAGCTGGAGCTGTTGTTGGAGTAAACGCTGTGAGAATTGCAGGGGTTGCCATTGGAGCTGCGCTTTTCGTTGTTGATACTGCCTTTGTGATAAAAGATTGGATTGTGAATAACAAACTATCCACAGAAATTAAGAAACACATTGAGATATTGAATGAAGAAATAGCACACTTTGAAAATAATATATTATCAACTTCTTCAGCACCACGGGAAAAGATTATGAGTGAATAATTTAATAAAATTGTATAAATATTTGTTCAAATATTTTATATGAGTTAAAATATAATATTACACTCAACCTCGGATATAGTCAACTTGAAAGGAGAAATTTATTTTCGATGATTACAGCAGAGGTTGACTATAGACGAATGGATGTATAATATATATGTGAATAATATATATATGAATATAACCGAAAATGAGTGTACTTAAATTGTAAATGCACTATGTACTGATTGTTCTTTCAAAGAACGATTACTTTGATTACATTTTACATTGATTTTATACACAGTTGAAATGTTTAGAAATGTCATTTCCTTAATAAAAGTTTTCAAAATTATATTCTAATTTGTACATTTAATTATGTAAAATTATTATTATATTTGACATTAATAAACAATGTAAGTAAATTATTATTATTACTTTATTTTCCTTTTTAACATTTTACAAAAAAGTATCTTTTTTACAAGGTAGAAAGAATAATATATGTTTACAGGAGGAAAAGTTAAACCCACTAATAAAAGCGGCTTTACATAACTCACCATGAATTGGTAAAAGTTATAAAATAATAATAATATATATTACGAGTAAATTATTATTATTATTCTTATTAATATACTAGAAATTGCATAATTTATAATTATTTTTCAAATAAAGTAAGAAAAAAGTCTTAAAAAGATATTTCATCAAATCCCTAATATTGTAAATTATAATTCATGAATGAAACACATATTCGCTATTTCGCGACCTCATTGAATATAATTTTTTTAAATATCATTTTTAGTCTGATCACCTTATGCACAAAATAATTAAATGTTGTTGCTAGTAGATAAAATAAAAATGATATTTTTTAATTTTATGGTAGCGAGTCCAGTTAGATCTCGAATAGGGAATACCTATAAACTGCTTTTAGTTAAGTTGGAAATTATAAAAAGATGAATCAATCAATCCAATTCCTAGTCATTTAATTCTGGTGACTTTTTTGATTTAACATATAAGAAATTTGTTTTTATTATTTTTAATTGATAGCTTCAATAGATTTTTTTCATCGAAACGATGACTTTAAAATTCCTCAAGAGATTCTTGAACGCTACATTAAATAATTTTTTTAAATACTAATATAGTTTTCATTTATTGAAAAGTCGCTGATTGTTGTGACTGAAAATTCAAATATGACAAAATTTCAATGTAAACACTGAATGAATGTTTGATGAACAGCATTTTTTTGCTAATGCACATGTTAAGTGCTCAACCAGTCGAGCCTTTTAAACCTATGATATTCAATTGCCAATTTTGTTGAATTTCTTTTGTGAGCCAACATCTCACATTTTCTTCAATTATAATATTAATATTAATATTTAATTTTCAAGAAATATAAACTTAATCAAAAAATAATTAATTAAAAAAAAATTAATTTTCAGAAACCAAAGACTACTACAATGATTCTTGCATCTCCTGAAAATGTGAAATTCATCAAAACTGAAACATTCCATTGCGAATTTTGGTCTCAAACCTTAAGTATCCATGATGAACATGTGCAACATTGCGAATACGAAATTAAAAAGGTCTAATACAAATTGATACATAGTTTATGATTGATACATAGTTTGAGGAAATGACAATTCCACCCAAAGGCTCCCTTTTTGTAATTATTTTACTTGAAGTTTCCTGCATAGTATTTGATATATTTTCCAATTTTTGTTTATTTTTATTCATTTTTCATTTAGATTTGCTGAACATTTTTATAATAAACGTTAATAAAATGATTTATCTACAATTAAATGCATTTTAAAATTATTATTAAAACAAATAATATTTGACTTTGTTGCTAATTAGGAATTTTGTTTTAATCTATTCGACTCTCGCTCTTGCCTGGAATTATTTCTGCTGGACTTTTAATAATTAGGTAGCTTGCATATTTATGCTGGATCGTATTTTACTATTGATAGAAATATTTCTTGTCCTTTAAGGTTTTAACAATTTCTGAACTTCCCATTTGGTAATAAGTATTAATTAATAAGTAATTTTTTGTGAATATAAATATTTTATTCTTTTAGATTGATTTCCGTTGAGATAGTTTTGACCAGAGGAGCTCTAAGAGGCAATTCAGGCTCAATTAAACAATTTATAAGAATTATTCCTCAACTGGTCAGCGGGTCTTGTTTGATTGAAGCCGCAACAGCAACTTTGGCAATTTATTACATCCTTCAATTTCCTTTTCGATGGGCCGCATTAATAGGGTATTTTCTTTATTTTAAGCTTTTTTATTGTTAATTTAATATCTTTGTTAATTTTAACTGTTTCACTCGTTTGAATTAAAAGCTTTATAACGTCTGCAATGAGATGCGTGTGACTGTGCCCGCCTATGAGAGACGAGGGATCTCAGATAACCGAGTGATTTTAATTTTTAGAACAGCTTGTGGTCTTGATGCGCTTTTGGCAATCTTAATGGCACAAATTACGTTCGATTTCGTTTTATCAGACGATGATAGTTCAAAATCCAAAGACTTTTAATTAAATCAAAATACTTTAAATGATCATTAGGAATTTTACGAATTAATTTTAATTCTTAGGTGATGTCAGGGAAGGATTTAAAAAGGGCCTTGTTGAAGGCTTAATTGGTTGTTTTCGTGGTATAAAAAATCTTTGACAATCTTTATTTATTTTTATTTATAGAATGGAAATTTGAAAGAACTTTGTGCGTTTTAAGCGGTGGATTTGCAGAGATTTGAAATGAACGAAAAATTATCTTTGGTTTGGATCCCCAAATGTACCTAAATGTTCAAAAAACGAATGATTCATCTTAACATTTCCGCGGATTTCACAATAATCAATTTCTCTTGAATTAATTTTGATTGATTTTGTGTTCAACCAATGAAAAGTTATCATAATTGTATTAAATCAATATACCTAAAACAGATTATATATCAGAATATCAATTTACATTTGATTTATTTATTTATTTATCAGTTATTCTAATCACTATTTTTGATTTATTTAAACATTATTTAATACATTAACCCTAATGCCCTATTAACTTTAAATATATATTTAGTTTGGTCACATAAAGATAATAAGTAGAATTTATTAACAGTGCATAGATCTGTTGATCCCCCATTTGCTAACAAAATTTGTATTAAATTGATTTAAAAATTGATTTTTATATAATTAGACCTTACATTTGATATCAAATATGAAACAGGGTATTTTTATAGTAACTACCATATTTCTATTACTAGAAATTTCAAATTACTCTGAATTTTCAGCTCAAGCAACCGATATCACTAGTAAGAACGTTTAAAAATATTTTTATTTTTTGAGTAGTATGTAATATAATATAATATTTTACGCAAAGATTTAAGTTCTTTATTTATAAATATATTTTAAACCTATTACATTATGTTTTAATTTTTAAAGAATATCAAGGAAATTTTCCCATAAAGAAAATTCAAAATGGCCATGTTCAACGACAACTTGCTAGTAAAAATAAAAATCTACATTCTCAAAAAGAAAGGATACTAGAGAATTATTTAAAGAAACCAATGTAAGAATAAACATATTAATGCGTTATTAATTATCAATGATTTTTGGTTTTCTTACTTATTGTTAATAATTTATATCCTAATAACACAAAATTAACAAATATATGCAAAAATAGTTAATTAATAATTGCTTAAAGAAAATTAATAAATATTAATATTCTTATATAATATAAATGAAAGATTTAAAAAAAAATTTATATACCTGTGCTAAGTATATAGATAACCAAATGTTTAAATAAAAAATAAATGTTTTAAAATTTAAAAATCTACGTGACTACGTCATTAGATATAACGATTTTTTCTATAAGAACGGCAAATGAACTAAATGATATATTATAATTACCATCTTATCATTGGAAATCTTATTGTTTCTAACGAATATGATAATGTATTTGAAACTTCTTTTTTACTTTATTTCTCTAGATCCAAACCACTTCATAATTCACGGATTACTCCAGGTTTCTAAATTATCATTTATTATTACCAATTACTAAATATTTTCAACAATGAAATTAAAAGATTTAACCTATACTTTGGCCTTTTAAAGTCATTTCAGATTATTTCAAATCAAAGCACATTGTTGAACACGGACATGTAAGGAGACAGCTTCTGAGTAAAAAAATAAAAGATGATAAAAAACTTGAGATTGCTCATAATTACATGAAGAAAAACATTAAGGCTCACCCTAGCCCAAATTATTTTCAAGATAAGGCAACCAGGTCAAAGCTCACACCGGACCAGAAAAAGCAAAACGTACCAATGAAAAAGCCATTTAAAATGTCATTTGGTCAAAAGAATGGAAACACCCTGATTCTTGCATCACAGAGACAAATTGCTAGTCGTATTAAGGAAAATCCGAAAAAAGGAAAATTCGACTCATTGGGAAATCCCGTTCATCACCTCAAAGGCACATTACCAGTCATGAAAACCAAAACTAAATTTAATACACTAACCAAGACACAAAAGTCAACTCTTGTGAGCAGCCCTGCAGTTCAGCAACAAAGAATTGGAGTTTCTTTTAACAAAGGGAGAGTTAACCATTTTGAGAGTTTCAATAAACATCTTCCATCCATGAGCAAAGGGATGAGTTCAATGAGTTTGAGTTCAGGAATCGGTTCTTCAAAATCCACAGGACGTGGTTTTATTACCAGAACTCGTGGCTCCGGTTAATCATTCATTTACTCACTATTTATTATTTAATTTATTAATTAATTGACGTCAGTTTCATTACGAAGCTCAACACAACGAAATATGATACAAAGAAAAATAATTGTAAATAAAAACGAGAATTTTAAAAATATATTGATATTGAATTGAATATTTATTTCAGTGTATAAAAATGTACATAAATATTATAAGATTTAAAATTAGTTTATATATAAACAATGTGGAATAGTATGCTCAATTAAACATTGGTATTATATATTAGCCTATGAATACAAAATTTTGTTTTATATTTTGATTTTTAATAAGCATTGCGTGGAACCAGACGTTAAAGTTAATAATTGAGCATTAAATATTATAAAATGAACACCAAAAATCGGTCTTTCCTTCGAAAAATGGTTATCTTCGGTATCCATTTATTTTGAGTTTTTTTAAAATTACAAATAAAGAGTATAAAGTATTCATCAAACTGACCAGATTAATCCATAACGATTGGGGAAAGCACTATGCGCCCGCATGAGCCAATTATGAAATGGTTTATTATTTAACCTAATGTTAAATATATGATGTTGAAATTTTGTTAATAAAAGTCTTTTTGTATTCATAAAATGTCAATTAATTAGACTAAACAAATTATTAAATTTTATCGTATATATGTCATTTCAGTAAGAGAATGAAGTTTTTAAATGACATATAAATACGCTGCAGATATAAATACCTATATATATATATATATCGTTGGCTGAGGCCATATTCCATTTCGAATTGTTATCTCAAAACTAAATTTTTTCATTGTTGCATTTAAGGGAAATCTAAAGGAATTGGTTAAAAGTGCTGGTGATGCCATACTTGCAAATCTTACGCCTAATTATAAATTTTATTAATTATCCTGCCTACTCTCAAATAATATAATCAATTTATTAAATGGCAAAATTCCATCTCAATTAATGATTTTATCTGATTTCATAAAATATTTAAACATGCAAAAATTTAATCAAATTTTATTATTACTTTCAAGTTTAGAATTTCTCAGTACTAAAAGACAAAATGAAAAAGCAAAATAACGCTAAAAAGGAATAATGAGAAAACTCGTATCTTACCTATATAAAAATGACCAAAATGTATTCTTAATAATGTAAAAATCAGCAAAATTGAACGCTGGACTTAAAAATATTATCGCAAATATTCAAATTTGGCTCATGGAGCTTAGAATTTATGAAATATGGAAACAAGGAATTGAAAGATATCGACCAATTTATTATATTTTATTAGGTCATCATCAAAACTGACTTTTGATCCAAAACAATTAACATTAAAGAGACTTCTAACTTTCTTAACTGTTCACTTTAATTTACTATTGTTATCTATTGTAGTAACTTATATTGAGATTTTTATTTCAAAATATTTAAATAAATGTCTTGCTATTATTTATGAAATAATTAAGTTGACAACTTAAGCCGAGCAAAAAAATAGCATGATAAATAATCCCTCTAAAATTGTGATTTATTTGCAATTTATATTTTATTTTTATTTTGAAATATAATTAATCGCTGCATTTATTGAAGAACCATTGTTGTTTATCACTTGGAGTTTCTTCACATGCTTCAAAAGTTGTCGGCGCTTTAACTCTGAAAAATTTATCTTGGTTTGTAATATTGACATAATAGATATTGGTTTTAATAATATAAAACGATAAAACAAATTTTAGTTTAGGAATATATTTTTAAGTACTTTTCTGGGTCAGCTGAAAAGCAAAGTCCAGTTGTACGATCCTTCATTTGAACAAACGCATTGTTAATTGTATCGCCGTTTTCCCAACTACTAATTATTTTCAATTCATAAACACGAACTTTTGCTGGACAAGTGCGTTTAATTAAAGCTTTGAAAAGTTCTGACTGGTTTTTCTCTGATTTTCCAATTGTGTAAGCTGAAAAGATAAATTAATTAAAATCCACTATTTTCTAGATTTCTTAATAGCATTATTTATTCCGTTAAATAACTAAAATAAAGAAAATAATATTTTTTACATTCGTCCTCATTTTTAATAACTTGAAACTTTTGACGCTCGCAGCATCCACAACAATCTTCTTTCTCAATTTTTAAAACTGAGCATTTTTTATCTTTGCTAAAAGCTTTCTTGCTTGTGAGAAACACCGGCTTTTTTAAAACAAAACATTAATTTAATCTTAAATGCAAATAGAAACAAATTAAAAAATAATATAATATTAACTGTTAATATTAAATTAAAATCAATGAAGCATAAAATAAAATGCCTTACATTGTATCGATAATTTCTATCACCAGACGATTGCAGGTGTGAAATTCGATAGTAACCCATTATTTCTTGCGAAGATGGCAAAGCCAAGAGGCTACTGATTAAAATGAAAACTATTAAGTTCATTTTGGGTAAAATGAAAATTAAACAAAAGTGGAAAGTGAGAATTT
>VJMY01001305.1:0-14764 GCA_009869795.1 Neelides sp. FZ-2019 | reverse complement strand
GAACTCACATACATGATAGCTAAACCCTGTAAATTACATGAAAATCGGATGAAGAATCTCTGAATTACTCCTTGCTAAAAACGAGAAAAATTATTTTTTTTACAATTATCTTCGCTCATGTTTTCTTTTATTCATTAATAAATAACTTTGAAAAACCTGCATGAATAGTGGAAAAATAATGAAATATGACTATTGATTTATTATATATTATCCGTTTAGCAAAAATTATAATTTATTCTTATTGAAATACTCTTAGAATGTGTTTTTATTATTAAAAATAACGCGTGGTTAAACATATTAACTTAAATTTAACGAAATTATTTTTTCATATAAAATAATAGGCATAAAATGCACGAAATTGTAGGCTATTTATTTATTGTTTTGCAGAAAATGTATAAAAATTACAGCGTTGTATATCTCAAGAACCTTTTATCCGAGTCCATTGAAAATTTTATCGTTTAGTGCTGGCACAAAATTTATAAGAAAATTCACTCACTATTACAAAAGTTATTTATTAATGAATAAAAGAAAACATGAGCGAAGATAATTGTAAAAAAATTATTTTTCTCGTTTTTAGCAAGGAGTAATTCAGAGATTCTTCATCCGATTTTCATGTAATTTACAGGGTTTAGCTATCATATATGTGAGTTCAAGCGATAAAAATTTCAGCCAATTTCATCGGCGGGTTGAACCAATTGAACCTCTTTGGGCAACAAGCCTCTTAAATTCAAAAATGTCTCTCTGCACGTTTTCCCGGATTGAACCAATCTTTCAAATATGATATTAGAAAAAATGTGGTATTAACCGTGTAATGTTACGTGTACCTTTATAAAGGGGTAAAAACTTAAATACCTCCTTAAGATATAAAGATATGAAAATTCACCCTTATTATCAAAGACTTCTTGGGTTTGAGTTTGAATTCCGCACACAGCTTGTTTTCTCAGACATCTCAACTCGTCTGTCCAAACCCCGGGTTGAAATTGGAGATTCGCTTGTAAAGTTTCGTTTCCTCCTGAGCAGATGAGACGGAGATTTGAAGCTCCAACGAGATCTCCTGCATCCCAGGGCTCCTGCTTCAAGCGCATTCCCATCACAAGACCGTCGCAGTAAAACGCCCGCGTCCACAAACCCTCACGGGCAATATCGCTAGAAATCACTTGAGAAGCATTCCTCGTCCCTGCCTATACAAAATAACCCTTATTTGATTTTTAATTATAATAACTATTTTTTTCAATTAATCTGTAATTAAATTAAACGATTTTTAAAATCCCAAAATTCAAAAACAGCTATAACTAATTGACTACCATTCCACAAAGAAGCTCAACACCACTGAGACCAAAATTATCATTAATTTTCTTTGATGGATGAACGTCTTTGTCGTTGAATTGCTGTTGGGATTTCAATCTCATGCCGATGACGTATGTCCCAGGATCGCAATAGTCCCAATGTTTCCAAATCCCGCGGTCGGTCAACATGGGCGGGGAAAGCGTTAGCGAGTTTTGGAACACCGGATGCGGGTGAAACTCCTGGGCCTTCACCGCCCTTTGGTAGATGAGGATGAAGAGGACGGCGTGGCAGGCGAGGAGTTGAACTCCCTTCGCCACCATCTCACCCACTAAACTAAAACGCTTCGCCTCAATTCCACCAAGCTTGGCTTCTAACAATTTCCCTTTCTTTCCTTAATTCCAAACACACATTTGCCACAAAGAAATAACGATGAACAATAACCTAACAATACAATAATACAAGATTTAGCAATGTAAGATATATCAAAATACCTTAAATATGCAAAAAAGTACAACGTGTATTTTAAGTTATTAGTTTAAGCTATAATTTATGTATATTTAATGCATGTAATAATATATTTAATTTTATATATCGGTATAACCAAACGATAAATAGCCAATAAAAAATCTTTATGAGTGAATTGAGCACAAAAATGCTCAAAAACTTTATTGCCAAATTAACTCTTTTTATTCTCATTTGTACGGAATTAAATGACATGAAAATTACAAAGTTATTCGCTTGCAACTTGCAATTGGCAAACAAATTTTAATTTCCAATGGACCACTATGGGGAGTATGAAGATGAATGAGAACGATGAGTTTTGAACGAGGTGATCAAACTCTTTGAACCTTCACGTTCTCTTGATTGCCCTAATGAGTTCGCTTTTAATGAAACCATCAAACTTCGGCATTTTATTCATAATCGTGCTTTAAATAATCAAAGACGGGTTTACATACGTAAATAAGCTCTAAAAGATGAATAAGATACTTATACTTACCATTAGGTATATTTATGATACTTCTTATGAAATACTCAATCTTATCTTCCATTGTTTAGATTTCAGGAAGATGAGTAGGAAAAATTTAATGAATATATCAATAATATGTGTATGCCAATATGAATTTGCATGTATAGATGAGACGGAACAATTAGCGAATTTTTGCAAAAAAACTTGTTTTTTGACATTTGCCATTTTTTGACGGTTTTATATCGAAAGTGACTTTCATCTTTTGATCATCTTGAATCATTATTAACTTAAGTTATTGAGTTCGCAATCAAGTCCATGTTGTGTTAGGTCCCACAAAAAAAATATTTCACTTTTCTGCACATCTGCAATCTGAACATTTCAATTCATTTCATGTTGAGTCAATCAATCAGTGGAGAACATGAGCATGTAAAAATGTAAATAAAACATTAAATTGACTTCTCGTAGTGAAATAAGAAAGAAGTTGAATGTGAGTAAAATATTTCCAATTGGGCCGTGGTGAATTTCAAGCAACTCATTGGCCTCAAAATAAAATATGAAAATAAGAGCGGAGTTGTAATTGGGATTTGGAGGAGTCTTGGAATTGTGAGCTGATGAGAGTTCGTTAGCCACCGACGTCCGCGCCCAAATGAAAGACCTCAACTTACACGCTAATTGCACAATTGGATGAAAGACACAAACGAGACCTTAATTGGACACAGAGATATTCATCGCTAAACAACTTTTGTCTTTTATCATTATTTACTTAAATCTAACCAATGTGATTCTTTACAGAATCTTTCATTAGCGAATCTTTACCTAAATAAAGAAAAAAAACTTAGAAAAAACTCCAAATAAATAACATACAGATACAAAATGTAAAATTATAAAAACTTTGTAAAATATATAAATTCTGCAAAAATCTTCTTAATTTGAATATCTAGCAATGTTATATTTGTACATAAAATTGTAAGCAATGCTAAACAAATGTACACGAATTTCATCAATTTTTCAAAATCCAAGTTAAGTTTATTTGAGTGTTCAACACATGCATAAGAGAAAATGAATGAGTGCAAATTGAAAATTGAGAAAACCATAAAGGATTAATGTTTTGGGAAGTTGAGCTTCTTAGAAGATCCTCATTGTTTCATTTTGAGCTCATGGCGTATTCCACCTTGTAATTAATATTACATTCCCTATATGTAATGCGTATATGAGAAAAAGTTTGCAATTATCTCACAAGTTGCTCTCATATAATCATAATATGAGTTATTAAAAATTGAATGAGTCCATTACTCCAAATACCAAAATATTATGTTAATTAGCTCACGTAAATAAACCAAATTTTGGTTTATGTCACTGTTGCTGGGCAGTTGTTTCATAAAATTGCAAAATATACTATAAAAGTAGTCTAATATGGTCGCTAAGCATCGAGATATGTAGCTCGTATAGCATTAAAAACCATCCTAGTTGATCCTACTTGTGATTTACATTAAACATGGTCATAATTAGTAAACAAAATAATTGAAAACCGCAAGGAGCTTTAAAATGTTCGGGATCGATTTAAAATGATGAATGAATGTAGAAGGTTGTAAAAGGATATTGGGGAAACGAGGCGTTTCAAATGCAGGTTAGTAGTCTTTCATGTAAATCTCAGATCTCCCATATCTTGTTCTACTGGATCAGAAGTCGTGCGAAAATTAATATCATATTCATTTTCTATTCAAAAATTCCTCTTATAACTCAACTTCACAGAAAAAATTCCTTTTACATGTGAATGGGTAAAAGTATACTTGCATATTTTTACGATAAAATATTCATTTGTATATTACACAAGGTACACACACACTATACCTTGAAACTATACTTACTATACCTACCTAGTGTACTTATTGTTTACTATAGTGTTTTTTTGTATATTTTATATTTTATGTTATATGGCTATGCTGGAGGAATTTGAACTACGTGATAATGAAATAGGGAAGTTGAACATTATTAGAAGCAATGAAGAGGATACGCACAATTGAAAGGTGGTTTTTATAGAAGTAAGAATTGGTGATTGAGCGATTATCGAACCAAACAAGAAACCCCATAAATCAATGAGCTCGTTGTGAGGTGAATGCTTAAGTGGAAACACCTTTGACTTTCCCCTTGAAAAACCACCGTGTTGGATTAACTTGGATGAGACTTTGGCTTATATATAAAATACATGATTAAAGCTACAGCTTGGAGTTGGTACTTGCATAGTTAGAAATATTAGTTAGATTGAATTAGGATGAGCTCAAACCATGTTAAACCTTTCTTAAAGGAATTTGTCCAAAAGAGTTGAGAGGTGGCTGCTATCGTGAGTCGCATGAACCAAAGGAGTCAATTCCATTCATGATTTATTGCAAAATGATTCGCCCACTTCCGAGCCAAACACCGCAATTAATTTTAATCTCTTCCTTCCGACTTTTAACTAAAAATTTCCCTTAAAACCTTGTTTTTACCACTTTTAAATTGAGGCTTTTAATTCTAATCATTAAGAAACAAAATGTTATTAATAATCTTAAATATTTTTACAATTTTATGATTTGCAATTATACAATTGCAAATGAACAATTTTACGATTTATTTAGTTAGATTATGGATTAAACAATTTTAGGAAATTTTATATGGATTCATATCAAACTCGCAACATAGCTTTTTGTGATGAGAAAAATATTAAAATGACGTCATCGGAGCTCGAAAATAATTGAAATATTCTCATTTTTTCTTTTTTTTATACTAATTATTTCATACTTTTTAATATTGCATTCTCACTTTAAATGTCTATAACTTTGTCATTTTATACGAGCGAAGCAAACCAATTTTAGATTCGTAATCAGCATACTCGAATTAGTCTAAAAACAACTAGCTAGTATTTAATTTCGGTGGTCCCTATCATCTTGACTTATAGCTTGTAATTTCAAGGGCTCCTATGACTTCACACTGCACAATTTTTAAAAAATATTTTGCATAGTTACCAATTGTGCAGTCATGTCACTTCCTTCTCAGTCATCTTATATAGATATTCCTTGGATTCATATTATATTCATATTGGTTTTTTAATATTATAACTTTAATATTTAACTAAAAAGTCAGGTTAATTAAAAATTAGTAATTCTAATGTTTTGAAGCGTAAAAGAGTGAATTAAGAGTTTGATGGGTTAATGGGTGTAAAAGGATAATAAAGAAAATGTGTTAGGATGAAAAATGCTTTTGCCAGAGTTTACGACCATCCCTCCCATTGAGCATCTTTAAAAGGAAGCCCCATTAAATGCCTTTATGACTTTTATGACTTTAAACAATTAGTTAATTAAAAGTTTCAAATGAACGTGTGATTAAAGCTGCTGGTTGTCTTTTGGCTTTTAATCCTTTTGAAAGATCCAGAGCAAAGTTGATCTTACAATAAGATAATTTTAGGGAAATTACCAGCGAACAATGAGATTATTGAATAAATTCATAATAAATTCCATCGTGATGATCTTCGTGAAGATTTGACTTTTAAAAAAGCTTTCCCCAATAGATTTAAATACCATTAAAATGGAAATTTTTAAATTGAGTTCAACATTCCTTTAATGTAACGTTACTTGTGTGTAGTAAAAATATAAAATCATTATCCTTTAGTTTTAATTAATCTATATTAACTTTTTTAATATTTAAATCTTAAATTAAAATTTATTTATTTATAAATTATGTCACAGTTGTTTTTCTAACATCCTATTCACACTCGAAAAACTCTCTAAAGTAATCATTCATATTTAATTTTTTATATTTTATGGACGGAAAGGTGGAGTGGATTTGCAATTAGTAATTTAATATTTTATCTTTTTTTAATTATATAATAAAATTTTTACGGATTTTTTCTAAAATTCCTACTAATTAAAGCATTATAGAAATAATTTAATTATCAGTTTGAATCTTTAATTTTAATAAAAATAATTGAGAATATTATGCAATTGATCTTGAAATGGGAAAACTTGACATTCGAATTATTTGTCTTATTTTCCCTTCAACTTCATCCAACTTCATTCACAGTGTGAACCGGTTACAAAAATACTCAAGTTCATTATAGCAATAATCTTTATAATAACTTGAATTTTTATCCAAACTCAACTTTGCGCATATTACTCATATGTTAATTTGTACAACATTAGTGTACATGTTTATCTATTTACTCTTAAAGTATATAAGATATCCAAACAGGATAAAGAAAGACATAATGTGAAATATAGGATTTTGTGTCTTTAGCACAAAACACATCGCACAGAATCTTCGCCTACCTGCTTAGCTGGTTGCCATGACCATCAAAGATGTTAATGAACATTCGCAATGTCATTTCTGAGAAAAAATATTATTATAGCCGTGTAATTTATTTCTTTACAACGCGATGAACCTTGTTGTTCATATTGCCATTATTTGGCAAGGAGATTTGTCATTGCTATAAATGTAAGACTTTATTTATAATTTTTTGGATACTTATAATAAATAGAGATGAATCATTTAAGCATAAACCTTGTCTTTTCTATGCAAACCCCAAGCACAACAAGATTTGAATTCGCAAATTCGTTATTTATATAAATGCATGTAGTATAGTAGTATTGTATAGTTTAACTTTATGTTGAGTTGACTTTAACTTTTTTGTAATTTACAAGTATTTGCGAATGAGTGAGTCATTCTTGGTAGTTTGAGCTTCTAATAAATTCGTTTCATTCGTGAAAGATGCAAATTTAATGACTTGACTCTTGAATTCTAAATTTTGTTTTCAACAAATAAAAATGATAATTTCAAAGAGAATTCTCTCAGTCTCTCTTTCAATCTCTTCAAGATGCGTCTTTTGATCTTAGCAACTCTATTAACTCTTTTCCAGTTCAATGCTTTTGTCCATGGACAATCGTCAACGACAACGACGAGGAAACCCAATTATACGCCTGTGAACATTACGTTCACAGTTTCTGCAAAGTAAATCTTTTATTCATTAATCTAAACTAATTATAACAATCTCAACTATAATAATAATAAATTATAAAATTACCTGATTAATTTAATCAACAAATTTCGAATGAATACATTTATTTCCAAAAAATAATTACTAAATAAATGGGACATACTACAATAATTAAATAATAATTAAATTACACAATTAATGCGTTAACTAATTATTATCTTATCTAAACAATAATTAATTAGTAATTAAACATTTGAAATTTATTTATTTAACTAGGGATTTGCCATCAAAGGATCAATTGACTGAAGCAGATGCCTTCATCACACTCACATCCACATCTGACGAAGAAAAGGAGAAAAGGGAATTTGGGAAATCAGAAGCCGTCGTGGACTCGAACAATCCGGTTTTCAAAGAAGTCTTTTGGTTCATGTGGAAAAAAGGCACAGGGCAGAAATGGAACATTGACATTACGGATTTCGACACTTTGAGGAACGATAAAATCGGCGACGTCCTCGTCGACGTTGATGAATTTGTCGAGAAAGGAGTTTCAACATACAAAGTTTCACCTCAACCAGGAACGCTCACTTTGACACGCTCAGTCCCAGTGGCGTTTAGACTTTATGCGAGGAATGTGCCGAAGAAGGACGAATTTGGCGGGGCGAGCGACGTTTTCGTCAAAATTTATTGGAAAAACGGAGAAAAGGGAGAAGAAAAGAAATTTGGGACAACTTCGGTGATTGACAACACGGAGAACCCTGATTGGCCAGATAAAATTGAATTTCCTAATTATGTGAAAGGAACGGACCAATATTGGGTATTTAAAATCAAGGACAAAGACACGTTGAGGGACGATGACATAGCTGAAGTTCAAGTCAAAGTGGATCCTTTTGTGGAGAAACGACAAACGCAAATTATCAAGTTGGAAGGAAAATCAACTTTGGCTATTACTCCAGCTTAATTAACATTAATGTTTAAACTTCATTTTTATTCATTTGAAATTATTTAATAAAATGGGTTATTATTTAAAACATTTGAATAATGATTAATAATAAAAATTAATTGCATTTGTTAACTAACAATAAGGCAATATTACATTACTTGAGAAGCCTAAAATATGACAGAATTAGATTTATTTCATTGCAAAATATTTACAAAATTATACAGAAATTGGCATATTTGCAATGTGGCACATGTATCCAAAATAACATTGGTTTTACATAGCCTAAAAGTATTAATTAAATTAAAGTTGAAGATAAAAATTAAATAGCAATATAGGTAGTTACCCAATAGAATTAAATATTAATTATAACCATATTAGTTATATTTCAGCGCTATTAATTATTGTTTCATATTTGTAATTTCATTTTATTTTTTTCTTTCACATATTACTAATAATACTGCTAAAAATATAGAAGAAGAAAATAATATAAAGAAGGATATTATTAAATTATAAAAATTAAATTAAACTAAAAAAATTAAAAATATAGAATTTGAGCGAACAAACTAAATACAATATAAACTGTTCATAAATTGACGAGGATTGTTTTCTATACTCCTTGGGCTGGGCCAATGTGCTAGAATAACTAGGAATAAGTTGAACGGACATAAACTTATGCCAATTACGGCTAAAGTGCTTGGAAAATAGCTTAAACTATGAGCACTTTGGCCAAAATTTGAATTATGCCCGTTCCTGGCCAAAGTGCGGTATAATACGGTATAACTCACAAATTTATGCTCAATTCTTATCCCCACCCTCCGAGTGGTGATAACGAGGAATAGCCTTCAATTCTTTCATACAATTTCATCTAATTAAGTTTTAATTTATTCGAAATAATAAATAGTTTTTTTTATAAAAAGTGAGGTGAACATTTTGTAGAAAATTAGAATCGCTTTCTAGATAGCATTAAGCATTATATGTTATTTGAAAATTAAAGAGCCTAATGGCAATTAAAAAGTAATTATTGTAAGATGAAATAGAAGAGCTACGAAGTGGTTTTGCTCAAATCATAACTTCAATATTTCTCCTAAAATAATTCACACAAGCAAGTCGAACAGTTTAATTTTAAATCAAATAAGTGAAAATTAAGTTTCTTTTAATTAAACGAATTACTGTGAAAATTCCGTCAAGTTAAATTTCAACAAAGCCGTGAAAACTCCAGTTAACAAGTGCAAAGTGTATTTTTTAACAAATGGAATTTCAATTCATATACGAACCAAGAAAACCTAAATTGTATCGAAGGAGAAAACTTTTAGAGAATTTAAGTGAATGTGAAATTGTCAAGCATTGTGGGTTGAATAAATACGACACTGAAAACTTAATGCACATTTTAGAACCATGTTTTGAATCTAAGTATAATTCAACAATTTCAACCGAAACCAAAATTTTAATAATAATAACTGTCATTTTGTGATATTTGTGATTTTGTGATATGATAATTTAATTAACATTCTAAATTTCTTGTTATATAGACTTTATTAAATTAGAAATGTTTTTAATTTATACAGTTAATTATATTTGTTTTATTATTAAATTACGATAAGATAATTTGATTTAAAAATGTATTTTATTTACACACAAACACGTACTACTTTTCTTTTAAATTGGTTCTTTTTCTTTAAATAAACTGTCTTCTAAAACGCATTGCCAATGAAGTTCACGATAATCTGTAGTATAGTCAAAACGGAATATCCGCATAACGCCTTTCGCATCGACAAACGGACTGTGAACTCCCTTTTGAATGTCAACATTGAAAAGGTAGAAATATAAATCTCTCAATGAGACAGAATTTAATCTTGGTTGCGTAAGGTCAGGTCGCTTATAATAATCCTGGATGTCAAAAGTATCGTAACAGCAATAGTTCTCTCCTAGTTCAAGATATGTGAAGTCGAATCGAAGAGATGCACCGATAATCAACTTGTCTTTCATAATTTTCTTCAATTCGTCTTGAACTGTTTTAAGTGACTTTCCTTGAATTAATGAATCATGCTTGAATACTGTGATCTTTAAATTGTGGTATTCAGTAACAAATGTGTCATTGGCATGGAAAATTGTTGCTGAATACTCTTCTTTACCACTCCAGTTAACAAGACTTGCTGTTGCAGCTTTTGGCTTATTTGTATGTTTTAATGTAACACATACAACATCAATAGAGAGAATGTGCGCAATTAAATTAGCTTAATTATTATTATCATTATTTTATATTGGAAGACGGAATAATTTATCCTCTTTTAAACTAAATAAATAAATAATTTCTAGCGTGATAGTATAGCTTACAATTTGTTCAGTTAATTCCAAATGAATTAGAAGAATTAATGAATTGAAGGTGACGAAAATGATGAAGAACAAAGCGCGTCGTACTCACATGCTCACATTCTTTAGTCTCATGTTTTATTTAAAGCTGAAAGATGAGGCCATTAGTTTCAATTGGAATTAAATGGTTGGTAGATAAGTTCCGGCAATGCGGCAATTGACAATGGAGATTTTTGAATTAAGCTAACAGTCATAAGTAGTCATAACTTATGTTATTTATGCTCGCCTTATCCGAGTTTTTTAGGATAGCTCTATATTGCACTTTGGCCTGAATTTTATATCGAGTTCAACTCGAAATAGAGGTGGCATAAAGTTGTCATTTATTCCTCCTTATCCCCAAAACACTATGGCCCGGCCCCTTGTAAAAGCAAAAATAATATAAGATAGATTAATGTTAAACGCTAAAAATGAAATTTTAGCTTCATATAAGTCGACATTAGCTAACATTATTTTAATTTGATTCGAAGTGTGATGAATATAACTTATTTTTCTGCAGTTAAATAAACGGCAAATATACCAAACATCGATGAAGATTCATAGGATTCGAAAGTCAACGTAAAATTTACATAAAAATACTTCTATAGATTAGAAATAACCTTTATAAAATTTATTGCGCTAAACAATGAAAGCAATAAATTTAAATTAGATACATGTTTATGATATAAATGAAAATTTAGATTCAATATCTTCTTTGATCTCTCAAACCAAAATATACAAATAACGATTGAAAATAATTTTTTTGTAACATTTAAAGTTTTAATGGTTGGTTTATTTATAATACAATTTACGAATTTTTAAAATTAAAACTTAAAATTACTATGTGTAATAAATAAAATAATTTTAAATCGTTTTTCAGTTTTGATTGCGAGAGTTTCTTTTCTTAAAATAAACGAACGTTTCTCCACTCGTATTTCAAATTTAATTCAATTGAAAGTTTAACTTATTCAAATTTAATATATTATATAATAATAATAATAATTGTTATGAAAATTTGATAATAAAATATTCAATATAATTGTCGACTAGTTTTTAAAATTTAAATATCAATTGATTTATAAGAAATTATAAATAAATAGTTGAAATATAACTTGTTATTAATGACTTTTTATAATAAATATACAGGATAAAATTATATACTTTTGCATATACATAATAAATAATTTAATTTTCTGTCATTTTTAATTTGGTTTTCAATGAGGTAAGATTAAACTTGGCACTGTGGATCCTGTGCTCAAACTCCTCAAAAAATTGGTAAATCTATGAGAAATTGGAGAAACGGCAATTGACGTTGAATTTCGTTGAGGAAACCCCGATCTTGCTATTAATGACGCGAATCCTTGAGAAGTTCGCATTCTCGTTTCGTTGACTCGGTTGCTGGCCGTTGCCAGGAGCCTCGCGACATTTGCCTTCAAATCAGCGGCCGACGAAAGTAAATTGGAAGCCGCAGAGAAACGAGAAGACACTGGTGAAGATCCAGTGTTCCCTCGCACTAATTGATTTAAATTATTCCTAACTCTTGCAATGGCCGCGATCGGCGACGAAGTAGGAAACAAAAATGGCAGTCCTTCTTCTCCCGTTTTATTTGAAGCTCTTTGGTGTGAATTGCTGTTTGTTGCTTGGAAGCAGAAAATGCAGAGGGAATAATTAGGAGATGAAAGGACAGACCGATCCTTGGGATCTGAAAATTATATTAAAGTAATCTTTGGAGTTTTACTATTAACTTTAATTTGTATAGTTCACGATGTTAAATTTTAATTTATCAATATTAATAATTTTATGAATGAGTTGTCATATTAGCTTAACAATAAAGATAAACATGCGGTAATTAATTATATATTGAGTGTTAAATTCATTTTAATCTACAATCATAATAATCAAAATATTTATAAATTTTAATTTAATTTACCTGTTGAATTTCCATCATCAGCATTATTATAGTAATGAATTGATCTTTTTCTCAGTACGCTCCCATAGGCAGAAGTAACAAGGAAATGAATTGCTAAAATAAGATAATTAAAAATATAGGTACATAAACTGAGATTTTTTGCTTGGGTTTTTTTTAATTAAATGCCTGTTTAATTAATTAATTAAACATCAAGTAAAATCGAATTTTAATTATTTTCAATTAACTTACTTATAAAACACAGTGTAAATTTGAGTCTATTTGATCTGACTTGATCCATTTTGTTGGCAGAGGAACCCAAGCTAAACGTTGAGTAGGAAAGAGGAAGAGACACGAACTGGCACGGCGGAAAAGTCTCCAATTCCCTTTATTCCCATTTCACACTTCCATTCTCCCCAAGAGGATCCAAGAAATGAAGAGGTCAAAATTGACATTGGACTTCATTTAAACAAATAGGAATCCTCGTTAGAAGCAGAAAGGTGAGCGAGGTTGGGAATGCGAGCTAATAACTTCCCTCTCTCTGTATTTCCACCTCATATGTCAATTATGTAAGCAATGCAATTAATTGCGCTTTCGTGGTTTCCTAACCTTCGAGGCATTTTGGGTCTTTTTGACGCCTTTGATTATCTAATATTACATTTACATCCCACTGAGCCTCAACAGGAAAATTGAAGGTGCAAATCGTCACCTTTTTCACCTTTACCTTCTCAATTTCTCCTTTGACTTCCAACCAACGCCAACACATATATCCTTAACTTTTACTAGATGAAGTTCTTAAATTTCCTTGTAACAAACTAAGTTAAATGCTCTTTAAATGTTATTACTTTTATTACGTTAAATGGAGTTAGTGTTAAAATGTAAATTACATTTAGTATATACAAAATATCAATAAGGTTATGTGTAAAATATTAAGGTAGAAAATGTCTTTATTTCATATCTCTCCTGCTGTTTCATTTTTTCCTTACCTTTATAAGCGGAGAGGAGAATGTAAGAAGGTCACCATGGCAGCACCAACATTGCATGCCATGAATTTCATGAGTAATTGTAAACGAGACTCCAATAGAACTGGGCTGATGGGTTAAACAAACAAATCAATACAATTTCCCATTGTAAATAAAACTCCTTCTTCAATCTACTTTCTTAAGGACCTTCAATGTTTTAGAACTCACTCAATCTAAATATCCTATATTTACAATAAATTCTCACATAGAAGATCATTTTATATTTTTGATATATCATTTTATGTTATATGGAGAATAAATATTTAGTGATGTATGAATTTTTTTTCTAGATATATGAAACTATAATGAAACTCGCTGAATGTCATTTTTCTCATGTGATTTTATTACGAAGGTTAAAAATTGAAATTTCAATATCAATATCAAGGATCTGCGTGTGTTTCTCAATTATTGCAAATTTATATGCCAATTTTTTTATCTTTATATTTTATTTACATAAATCTCGCAATACTTATAATCATTCCAAGAATCTTTTATTAATCTCGAAATAATTTGCATAAAATCGTTAATTATTAATTTGTCGATAATTCTTGTTAATTAATCTGGAAGATCTTGTTAATTAGACGAATCATATCTAATTCTCATTATTAATCTTTCTCTCTCATCATTCAGCACCATTGCTTAATCTCTTTGAATGATTCTTAACAATTGGGATATTTATTACGTTTTTGTTATTTTAATTAACATTTAATTAGAAATGTGAGGAAAAGCAATTACCAAAATATAATTATTGGAAAATCATCAATTTGATTATGTGATCATTAAATGATTAATATATGATATATGATTAATGTCAGCATGTAAAGAAAATAATAATTAATGAGTAAGATATTCAGTGCCATTGACACAACCGGTATTTTGCCCATTTTGCTATTTCTTTGAAGTGAATCAACTGATGTGATGGACAGTGATTACGTGATTAGTCACGGTCAGCACCAGTGTGGATGTTGAGGAATTTATTTTTAAATTGTTATGTGCTTATAAGGTTCTTACTACTTACGCCCAATTATTCATTGTCTGACCCATCTGTGCTCAAATTGACAAAATGTAGGTTTGATTCTGACAAGCTTAATTTGGTCCAACTCACGTTTTACATGGAATTCATATAGAACCATTGAATAGCAACAAGTCTAATAAGAAATAAGTCTAATAAGGTAAGAGGTATTGGAATGATCTTTTCCAAGTGCTTTGAGAGTCTTGAGAAATCCTGACACGAATCTCTCCGGACCTTCACGTCTGATTAATTGGGGAGAAAAAGGTGTGAGAGGGACGACACCTGAGGTGAGCTCAAGAGCCACTTGGCAAACTCCTT
>VJMY01001304.1:0-14771 GCA_009869795.1 Neelides sp. FZ-2019 | reverse complement strand
TACATTAAATAAAGAGAAACAAACCATCGATTGAATTGGTTACTAATTAAACTAAGAAACTATGTTATTGATTTTAATTTTAAGGATATTATGATCTATGAAAAAGAAATTAAAATGCATACCAAGTCAAAAACCCTACAACTTTTATTATTATAATAAGTTTATTGGTTTATTTTGTGACATTTCGAAACATTTGGATTTCTTGCAAAGCTATCATTGTCTCTTCAATTACTTACATAAATAAGTAAATTCTCGAATGATCTTTTTAAAGATAATCTTTAGTTTTTGTGTTTAACAATGTAAGAAGAATGTAACTCAATGAATTTAGGAGATTGAAATTATTGCATTGAGTAGTGTTCATTATAAATATACATTATTATATCAACAAATACTACACAAGTATTTTTATAGAAAGAAGGAAAGAAATTCTATATACAATAAATGCATGATATAATTTGATAATAATATATAAAATATTAGTATTAAAATATCAAACATTTTTTATAATTATAAAATTACAGTATATCTATCCTATCTATACATATATCTTCATAATATGTAGCTAATAGAATTTCTAGAGAATGGATTAGCTTTAAATTGGTGATTAAAAAGTATTTTCGACTATTTGAGTATTTTCCATTAATAGAAACAATAAGTTATGACTTAAGTTTGGTTCATTCCAGTGCTTCATATGTCTACAGTAGAAATTCCAGAACAGTTCTACGCTGTCTTTCATACTTTAAATTTAAATCTTAAAAATTAATAGTAATATTATAATTATAGTTATTTATTTTCGATATGCAATAAAATCAAATAGGTAATTCTGGACTAGTAATATTTCAAGGAGCTCCATTTGAATTGGAAAACTTTCATTAAAATGAATTTGGAAAAGGAAAATTCATGGGTGGACGAAAAGACCAAATTTTCTTATGAACCAAACAAGTATTTGACGTAAGGCATTTTCCAATTAATTTAAAGCAGTTTTAACTTATTTTTAAGTCATAGTTAATTAATTACATAATTAAATTTAAAAATTGCATTTAATTAACTAAGTATTTATAGTAATTTTAATTGGAATATTAATTAGTTTACAACGAAAGTTAAATTGGCATATAATTAAAAAATTTATCTCAGCTACATTTGTTCAACTTGTACAAGAAAAATTGGCATTGAAGAAACTCGCTGCTTCGTGTCTCGTGATTACGTGAAAGAAGCGACCATATTGGCATTTTGTTTCGCACAAGAAGGCAAATTGCCCAAATATGTTGAAACTTTGTGGCCGGGAGTTCAAGTGTGCGAAACTTGTTTTGGATTCATTGGGAAACTCGAGTCCCATTCTTTTCTTCTGGATAAACAAGTGGAAAAATCTCTATTGGTGAAATTTAAAATTAAAAAAAAAATTATTCAGATCTTATAAACACTCAACACATGTAATTTTCAATTTCTAATTCTTAATTTAACATTTAAATTTCTAGTTGGGTTTGCTGACTTTACCAATTGAATCTCTCAACACCATTCGGAGAGTCAAAGATCAAATAAAAACTTTGCCTCATTTAGCAAAAATCTACGTAAGACTAATAATCACAATAAATTACATGTTTAATTAAAAGCTTTTGATGCAATAATAATTTTAATTGACTAATATTTAATTTTGTTAAACTAAATTTTCATAATAAGCTTTTAAAGACATTGAGATTATTAATTTAATTAATTGGATATTTGATTTACTAAAGGCTCATTTGGCTGAACAAACGCTGAAGGAAGAAGCAAGTGAATTAAACAGCGCGACTTCGACACTCACGATTTCTTCCTCCATGTCTACAGAAAAAATTCATGAAATCGAAGCTCCTTCGACTTCTTATGGAAGTTTTCATTTGGCAAAATCATCAAAATTACAGCCACCTTTCATGGACGAGAAATTTGTTAGAAATGAGAAAGAAATGAAGACATTTGACAAAGTCGGCCAAGAGATGAGGGATGAAAGGACACGGAAGTTTTTAAAACCTTTTCCATTCTCCTTTTCTTTTCCCTCATTCTCCTTTTCTTTTCCCTCATTTCTTTCCCATTCTCAAACGGCAACTTCTTATCCACAAGGTTCCAAAAGTTTAATTTCTCTCAATTCAGCGAATAAAATAATTCTGGCAAAATCTACATATATATCTACAAATCTGAT
The DNA here is from genome assembly GCA_009869795.1 of Neelides sp. FZ-2019. Lineage (NCBI taxonomy): Eukaryota > Metazoa > Arthropoda > Collembola > Neelipleona > Neelidae > Neelides > Neelides sp. FZ-2019. Next base: position 12,598 of record VJMY01001304.1, on the reverse strand, counting down.
CTCTATATATATTAAAAAGTTATTTTTTTAAATCTTGCGATTATTTAAATTATCTAAATTATCTTAAGTTGAATTTAATCCTTGTAAATCTTTATATATTTTAATTGACCCGGCGTTTTCTAAATTTATTTATTTTACCAGATCCTATAGAGCAAAAAAAATACTTTTCGTACTCCCCCGTTTCTGATGCCCATGAGAGAAGAAGTCAAAGTCCGTACAGACGAAGTCCGCCATATTTCGACTCATTGGAAGAACTGACCGAAGTTACAGAAGAAAATGCTGAATTCCCGCTCAACATCACTCAAACAAATGACGTTCTTCCCCAAACCACCCAATCGAATCCCGAGTTTTCAATAGACACACATCCCACTCACTCAACTCAAACTGAATCTTCTCCGTTGCCTCCTATTCCTGAAAGTGAAGCTGAGACTGCTGAAGAGATTTTAGCTACTTTACCATAAGATTTGAATTTCAAAATGTGATCAAATTTTGCATTAATTGGGCCATTCGTGTCAATTGTTTTAGTTGTTGGTATCACTTGTTGATTTATGAAACGATTTGTGATCATAAAATATTATTCAATATTGGACAAATTTGATTACCTGTCTCATTAGCTGACACTTTATTTATCACTTCAACTTAATTGAAATATTTTTTTGTTTCCATAAAACAGTTATTGATGAATTAATTAGATTGTTCGGTTTAATGTTATGACGTTATTTATACATAAGTATATACTTACATGTTAGAAAATTATTCAACTGCAGGACCAAGTTTTCGAAGTTTCATTTCGAAAAGTTCCGAATCCCGAAATATAATGTTACTCACATTATAAATTTCATTAGTTAGCATTCGCAGACAATAATCTGGAGTTTGAAGGACATTACGTTTATCTAACTAATAGGTAGGTAAAAAAAATCGTCATTGGAAATTAAGATGGCCCTTGCTCACTTTCACTGTTCTTTTCTCTCCTTGGTTTTCTTTTCATGCCATCTTAATTTCCAATTATGGTTTAATTATAGGAATTCTTATAAATTATCATTAGAGCTCAATGAATTTATTGATTGAATATAATCAATTCATTTAAGGAGAAGATAAGAGTTTGCGGCCGCTGAGTCTTAACCGGAGAATGGGAATATTTTCTTAGCGGCTGATAACTTTTAACTCCTCAATTTTCTAGGCGCTAAATTTTAGCAGACGATAATATTTGAAATGTCAAATACTCTCACAAAAATTAGTAAAATTTGTTGTTGCAATTGATCAATTTAATTTTAAATCTAACAAAACCTCAAATGACTATTAAAGAACTTTTAGCCATTTCACTCTTTTCTTGGGGTTTCATATTTGAGATGAAATATGAAATCATTTCATATTATAGCTTGCAGCTTGGGTGATTTGTTATTTTGATTCAAAGCTCTCTCTCTCTCTCTCTCCAGCCAGGCTCCGAATAGTTAGAAAACATGACTAACTATAACTATATCTACCTATAACTACAATCTATAGTTAAAATGTCTATTAACTATAACTTAACTATAATATATAGTTAAGTTTAAAAATTAACTATAACTACAATGAAAAACTATAGTTACCTATAGGTAACTATAGTTAACTATGCACATTAAAAATTAATTCATGATTTATTCATGCTTTTATTTATTCTTCCACCACGATTTTAAAGACATCAAAGCAGAAATTGTGTAAGAAATAAGACTGCATCTTGTAGGAACTAACCTACCTAACCTAAAATGCTTCCAAATATCACTTCTCAAACTTGACTTTTCATCGCTTTTATTGTCACTCTCATCTTGGTTTTCCATGTTAAATATTTAAATTGAATGAATTTCGAATCAAACTCAAAACTTGGTAAATAAGAATTTCCCTCAATTGATAAGCGCGTTTTATATGCAAAGTAGTCTCAATTATTGCATTGCTATTCATTATTGCATTATTGTTTGCAATAGTTAGAATTGATTTATTAGTTTTTCTCACAATTTGAAAATAAATATAAAAAAGTGTAGATAACTATAGTTATCTATAGATAAGTATAAAAATTAACTAAACTATAACTATAATATGAACGTCTTAACTATAACTATAGTTAAACTACAAATTCTAAAAGCCACTTAACTATATTAACTATAACTATAACTATAGTTATAACTATAGTTATCTATAGTTATAGATAACTACACGGAGCCTGGCTTATCATATACAATCAGCTTAATCTTGTAATTATGTATGTATTTCCAGAACTGACAGCTTTATTCAAAAAACGATTCGGACGAAATTTTCTGAATGTTCCATAATCACAATTGCTCATAGACTTCATTCTGTAATTGATTGCGATAAGATTTTGGTTTTAGACAATGGTTATTTAAAGGTGAAATAGAAATTACATACAAATAAGTTAAAAATAATTGTATAAACTCTAAAATTTACAAAATACCTACTTATCTGTTAAATAGCAATCTATTTGTTAGCTAAAACTGACCAAATGCATATTAGCTATTAAATTATTTCCATTTAATTTTAACCTTATTTAATTTAACAATTTAAAAAATGCAACTTTCAGGAATATGATCATCCATATCTATTGCTCCAACGGCCTGATGGGCATTTTACATCAATGGTCAATCACACTGGCAAATCAAGCACAGAATTACTTAAAAGATTGGCAAAAGAGGTAAATTAACTCTGCTACTTTTTCTCAAATCTTAAATTAAATTGACCTTAATTAATAAAATAATAATATAAGTAGGTTTGTTTATTTATCAATAAGTAACTTCATTTTATGTCTTACAGGCCTATTCTGAAAAAGGAGGATTTGTTGAATGAAATTATCAAAATTCTTTTTATGAATTAAAATTAAATATTGTGCATTTAAAGTTTTTTTTCATTTTTACAAAAATTTAATTGTGAGTTAATAATTTATGCATAGGAATTTAATATATTATTTTAGAAATTAAACAATGATTTAGTCTATTAAATTAACTTTTAAAGTAATTTTTAAGGTTTACACTTATATTTGGATTAGAAATAAATCTTTTGTAAAGTAAATTTAGTTAATTATTAATATAACATTATTATATTTCACAATATTAGTGAATTTAATCTTAGTCAGACAATTTGAATTTTTAATTAATATAAATAGATTCAAAAATTTTTTTAAAAAAATAAACAAACAAAATTTTAATACTAATCTCACTAATTTTTAAAAATAGCATCACAATTATGTAAAAAATTCTAATAAACCTAATAGTAAATTATCAGCGATTGAAATTCATTTATGCATTCGCTGTTTTCATTTCAATTCTGATCGCCCTTTGACCAAGGAGGAGAATCCAACAATATCAGGTGAAAATTTCACTTGTCAACTCTGATATTATGGTAATGAAGAAATAGTAAAATCTTTATTAAATAAAGTATCAAATGTCACTACTCTTGATTCCAAACATAAAACACTTTTAATCAAAGCTGCTGAAAGTTATTTCGAATTTAAAAAAATCAATTTAATCGAGCATTTATTGAGCAAAGGGGCAAATGTTAATGATAAAGATTTAAGGAAGGAATGCATTGTGGTACACAGTGAGATATCGTGACCTCGTCGGTATGAGTCATTAGTTAAAGGAGGGGCAAATGTGAATTGTCAAGATAAAGATGGAATAATACCATTACACCTAGCTTGTGGATACATTAATACTAAAAGAATGGATATTTAATAAACGAAGGCGCGAACGTAAATTCTCATGATAGTAACTTTAATATGACCAGCGAAAAGTACGATGTAAGTAATTGAAGCTGTGTTCTTGATTCAGCTAAACAGGTTTTTTGTTCATTAAAAATATTGCATACATATAATGCATTGCATTTAAAACTAAATTCTATACAGCAATGTACCTACTAATAACGGATTCATTGTGACTGATCGTAACACTTCCTATTTTAATGCCGTTCTGTTGGTAAACATTCTGATTTTACAAAACCCATCGTAATATTATTCTGATCGTACAAACTTTTCATCTTATACTTTATCTATGATAGTATAATATAAAAAATATAACTTGTTAAAATATTATTATAGGGTCAAAACATTAGATATGTGAAATGAACACCTATAGCCGTCTGGCGGATAGAAGCCAAAATCCCATAATGCTGTAGAAATGCAAAATAAAGTCTTCCTCGATTTGCTAAAAACGTCACTAGTTTTTTCACTAGTCAGTAAAAGTTTTTTAGATTCGATTTATGTATATCTATTATATTTGAAGCATGGTTGGATTTACCAAAATGACGCGTTTTAGCAAATCGAGGAAAACTATTTTGTATCTCTACAACATTATGGAATTTTGACTTCAGGGCTAAATCCGCCAGATGGCTAAGGTGTTGATTTCTCACATATTTAATTGTTTTGACCCTATGCTTATACTTTATACTTATTATTTTTTAATACCAAGTAAATTTTAAGAAAATATGATAAATTAAAAAATTCCACTAACAATCATGTTGAAAAGATTATAAAAGTTCATTTTGTAATTTGGTGTATATTTTTTCATCTGTAATTTAGTTCGGGGCTATTTGTTATAACGGTGTGAGGAACCCTACGACACATTGAACGAACAATGACCAAAGAGGTTTTAGAGTTGTGCGCCTCTTATAAAAATTTTTTTGGCAATTTTATGTTCACTTTACCCATGATGTTTATACTGAGTGTAAAGAAGACGAATAGTCAAGTTATGATGAAGACACATCAAGTAAATATGTGTGATTAATACCTAGGAGAATCGAAGATGTAGCAAAGCAAAATGATGATTTACAAATTATTAAGTAGATTAAATCATAATTATAAAGGTGTAAAGACTAATTTCCCATCAGAAAACTTCCATTTCCGAGTAATTGATTTTTAATTCTGAAACAGTTAATTATTTTTAAAAGATAATTTGGGGATCTCTAGCTTAGACATTTGTAAATATGCTATAAAAATTTAATTTTAGTAAAATAAAGCACATTATTTAATTTCAATGGCTATTATAAATAGAGAAATGTAATAAGATGATTTAACATACGATGGATTTGACTATACTTTCTAAAGTTATAAGATAAGATTAGAATAAAATGAATAGACCGTTAGATAAGAATATCATATGATGAGAAATTAATAAGATGAAAAGATAGTACGAACGGAATGGTTGCGATGGGTTTTTCACGATGAGAACGGCATAAGATCAGACAAGTTATGATCAGTTATACGGCTCCCCTAATAACGGATATCGCTTCACTACTATAGAAAATAAATAATGCTAATTAGTCAATATATAAAATGTATATACCTATCCATAGTAAACATTTTAAGAATACGGAGTACTTTGTGAATTCTTCCATAATGTATTCTTATAATGTTGTTTGAATTGAACACTTCTGCCTGGGTAAAGTTCATTTACGAAGTTAAAAAAAGGGTGAGAATTCCATAGACCCATTTGAGTTCTCCCTTTGACGAAATATTAATAAGTAAAGGAAAATTTATTAAATCATTTGAATTGAAAGAAAGACATTCTCAAATTACAAAAAAACCTATTAAAAATTTCTAAGGCATTATTCAGAATTGAATTATTGAGATCTAAATAAACATAAAATATGTAATTTCATTTTATAATCAGTTTTGTTTCAGTGCTGTGATTGTTCTGTACTTCTAGTGCTTAAAGTCTTTAAATCTGATTGACTCTTTTAATAAAAAATAAATCAATTGCCAATTTCAATATTTTTGATATCAAAAATGTGTTTTGAAATATTAATTGCTTGTGCGACGTTGTTAATTTTCCTAATTTGGAATGGAATTGAAAATCAAACGAAAAAATTTCCACAAGGTAAAGTTGTGATATTTTTGAAATGCATATTTTATTATAGTTTAAAAAACTATATTTTTAATAATAACTAATATTTTTACATTTTAATCGTTGTCATTGTTTAACTAAATATCACAAATTTAAAAATGTTATTTAAGTAATTTAAATTATATGTAATTCATGTACATTTGAAATGTCCAATTTCAAAATTTTATAAAATCATTCAATTTTTTGTTAAAGGTCCATTTAGATTTCCTGTTCTGGGTACGCTTCCTTTAATGGCCAAAAATCCATTAAGAACTTTTTTGGAATGGAAGCGAATTTATGGCCCCGTTGTGGGAATCAAACTCGCATCTTACGAGTAAATGCTTAGATAACTTTTTTAATTTAGTTTTTTATATTTTAAAATTAATTGTACCTGTTTCTTATTTTAAGTGCAATTTTGCTTAATGATTATAAAGCAATCAAAGAAGCATTCAACGAATCGGCATTTTCTGGAAGACCGAACATCAGATTCTTACTTACATTGGCTGGAGGAAAGAAACGAGGTGCGAAACTATTTATATCGTTATTAAATGCCCTTTAAATATTATTTTAATTATTATAACTTAAATTAAAAATAACGTTAATTTTATTATTTGCAACTTCACGTATTTTCATATAAAAGAAGTTAGCATAATTTGTAAACGCACTCATCTTAAATTATTTATAGGTTTGATTCCAAATGATGGCCACGGTTGGGTTGAACAACGGCGCTTTGCTTTGAAAAACCTCCGCGATTTTGGATTCGCAAAAAGATCCATGGAAGGAGTCATCCAGGATGACATCACAGAACTCATTTCCAATCTCAAACAAGAAGCGTCAAATCACGAGGCAATTGACATCAGCAGAAAATTCAGCTTGGCCGTCTTGGCCTCCCTATGGAACATCGTCACTGGAGAACACATGGATCTCAAAGATCCCAAATTCCAAAAACTTCTTGATAAATTTCAAAAGTATTTAAAATATAGAATTGAAATTAAATTCTTATCTATATTATTTTTTATAAAATAAGTGAATTATGCATCGGAATTATGATCACTTAATTGTAAATAAACAATTTAAATTAATTAATTGCTAATTTAAAATTAACTTAATTATAAATAATATTATTACAGACTGCTTACGAGTTTGAATCCATCCGGGCCAGCCATGTTTTCTCCTTGGATTCAGCGGCTTTTCCCAAAAATTTCAGGAATGCGCCTAGTGGAACGCACGGTGAAAGACGCCCATCAGTTTATGAGGGAAATCATTGAAAATCATCAAGCGAAATTTGACCCAAACAACCCCCATGATTTCATCGATATGTATCTCCAAGAAATGGATAAAGCAACGGATGAGGAATCTTCATTTTATAAAGAAGAGGGAGGTTCGTCGCAATAATTCATTTTCTCTAAAATTCTCTAATTCTCAAATTATTTATATAAACTTACATACGTTTGGTTAATCATATCTTTTGTCAATATATATATCATAGTGAAAAACCTTGTTGTAACTTTGCTCAACTTGTTCACTGCTGGAGCCGAACCAGTAAGTCAAATATAATTATTTACTATCACATTTGTTGTAATTTGAATTTATGTATAAACGTTTTCTCTATCAGTATATACGTTTATATTACATTTTTTGCCTCGACCTTTGACCCATTATGGATATATTAATATTCAAAGGAAATTAAAATAGAAAAAAATTCCATAGACAAGCAACACTTTAACTTGGGCACTACTTCTTCTGGCTACCAATAAGGACATTCAAATGAAGCTACAAGCAGAAATTGACAGCGTTGTGGGAAATTCAAGACTTCCTTCACTTGAAGATAAACCCCTGTTAGTAAACTTTTAAAATATGTACTAAACACACTCTATTAAGTCCGCCTCTTAATTGATTAGCATCTAAAAGTTTAAAACTACGGTAAATAGAAAGGTCAAAGAAAAACAAAACAAGTAAAGCCCAATTTTGAATCGATTATTTGATTTCATATCATATAAAGCTATATTGTTCATGGATAATATTTTAATGTTGATATCTTTTTTAGAATGCAGTATACTGAAGCAGTGATGCTCGAAGTTTTCCGCTACTCCTCGACGGTTCCAATCGGCATCTTCCACAACACGATGGAGCCGGTTGAATTTATGGGATTTTTCATTCCGAAGGACACCGTCGTCCTCGCCAACTTGTACGGCCTCCACAACGATCCAGAGATTTGGGGAGATCCGGAAAACTTCCGCCCGGAACGGCACCTCGATGAAAATGGAAAGAGAAAGGCCGAAATTCCCGCCATCATTCCATTCTCTGTCGGGAGGCGGAGTTGCCCGGGGGAGACTTTGGCTCGCATTGAGTTCTTTTTGTTCCTCACTTCGCTCTGCCAGGCTTTCACCTTCAAGCCCGACCCTTCGGTCAAAAATCCCAAAGTGGAGGCGAAGCTGACGATCATCCGCAAACCAAATCCACTCAAATTACTCATTGAGCCAAGACACGTTTAATTCATTAAAAACGATCATAAAAAATGAATACTCAATACAAAATATACTGTATACCAGATAATGATAATATCCATGTATACTTACATTATTTATATTATATTTACTTACTTACATTAGAGCAGTAAATAATATCATTACACCATTTGTCTAAAGGGTACTTGCCCCGTTCACGAAAAGGACACCCAGCGCAATTTATAATATAGAATTTGCCTAGATGGTTATTAGTTCACATCGACACTAATACCAGGACATTTTATAATATAAGATTTTATTATTTTATTAATTTTGAAAGATTTTTTAAAATTTACGGCAGTGAAATTGTTTTTAAAATATAAAGCAATATTGTTTAATGCTAATTTTAAATCCACAAATATAATAATTTCGTTCATTAAACTAATAAAAGAACAAAGAAGAATAAAAAATGAAGCAATTATAAATGGCAACAATTTTCTGATTTTTAATTTTTTTGGTTCATATTCGTTTTTTGGTCTGTTTAAAGGTCTAAAAGTATTAATTTTATCATAATTTTTTTGATTCCATTTTTTAAATTTCTTATAAAATCCTTTGTTCATATCTTCAAGTCCGGAAAATGCATCATTGCTTTTGTAACCTTCATTCCACATCTTAAAAATACCCGACTCAATAATTAGAACGCGTAAAAGATTAATTTCGTTGTTAATCTGAGTGTTTGATTGAAAACTATAAAAATAATTTTCTGAATAACGAGGTTCAATTCTCAACTGATTTATAATATAATATGTGTCAGGATAATTAAATCTAATAAATTTTTCAAAACTTGAAACTTTGATTGTTCTATCTAAAATGTAAAATGTATGAGGGAGTTTGAAAATTCCTTTAGTTGTCATTATTGGTTTATGTGACAAAATGGACATAATTGCAGTCTCAAATCCGTTATATGATTGTAATATAATTCCTTCTTTCAGCTGAATAATTGAACGATTGTTATTATTAATATTAATCGCCAATTTTACCATTTGTATAAAATTCTTATTTAAAGAATTCAGAACATCATTTTTCAAAAGGCTCAAGAATGAAGACTTAAGATTCTTGATTGCGAAAAGTTTACCTTCTAATGGATCCGATAGAAAAATTTTAGTGTTAAAAACTGTTGGTGTTCTAAATGAAAAGGTTATTATTGGGTGACTTTCATTACTTTCAGCCAAAGCATTGAATGTTTGAAACATTTTTGGCGGCGGATCCAAAACAATAAATAAAAAGATTTTCCCCTTGTATGCCGAGCTCAGAATAAATCCCATTAAAGTTAAAAAAGCTACTAATATAGTATATTTCAAGTTTTCTGACGGAATTTTTTTAAACGTCGAATGAGATTGTCCAAAAAATATGCAAAAAATGATCATCAAAAAATCTTGGAACTTATTTAAATTTAAAGCAATAGAATGGGGAAAACTTATAAGTCTAATTGTTAAAAATACAATTAAAATAGAGAGTAAAATCAATAACCAAATGGTTCTATCGAATGGGAGAAAAACTATTGTATAGTTTATTATTTTGTTTTTTTTAATATATTTGGTGAAAGTAAACTGTTGATTTGCAACTGGAAATGGGTGATAAAATTGAGTCAATGAAGTTCTAGATTTGTTATGCAAATTTTCATCAATTGTAATTTTTCCCAAAATAGTTCTTGCTGTTTTCCCCCACCCTATATGATTAAGATAATTATTCTCGTTCAATTCGATAGTATGTAAAGAAAAATTTAATTTTGTGGCAGCAATAATAAAAACACAAAAAGTACCATCTATTAAATGGGGATTTCTTTCAAACATTTGGCAATTGTTTGCATTAAAATATTGAAATTTTTCTAATTTCTTGCTATATTTAAGTTTTGTATTTAATAAAATGGCATCTTCAAAGTCAATATTAGAAAAAAGCAATTTGCTAATCGAATTTATCTCTGGTTTATGTTCTGGAACGTATTTTAAGTTAAAGAGCCAATTTCTAAAAATATTTCTTCTGTTCACTTTTTTAATATTTAATTTTTTCATAAAACTCATTAGTATCATTACATTAGAAGGAATTTTAAAATTTATTGAAATTGAATAAATCAAATGAGAATCAGCAGGATAATAAAAACTATTTAAGGAATTATATTCTGATCTACTTTTGTTTTTCAGTTTATCAATTTTTTCTTCCCATTTCTCTGTTTCTTTAATATTAATTAAATTTCCTTTAAAAGCTAAAACAATAAAATCATTTTTTGCAATTGAAAGTCGATTTCTTATGCGAACAAAATCCATTTGCAAACTTAATAATTCCAAGTCATCTATGTTATTCCTATCATTAATTATAAATAAAGCCTTACAAATTAAATACTTTTTAAAAATAGTTGTAGATTTTTTTATTCTATACAAATACTCGTTATGAGTTGATTTAAATTCTGTTCTTATACTTTCTTGAGTTTCAGAGTTTATTGTAACCACTGAATTGAGAAATTGAGAATAAAAATTTACATATTTCGAAAATAAATCAATCTCGTCCCCATATTTAGATTGTAGTTTCTTTATTAAATGTATTTCACAAATACCAAGAACTTTTAAATATGATGAAGCTTTGTTAAAATCTTCATTGTTATTTAATAAAAAGAAATCTGAATAATTAAATGCTACCAGCGAATAAGTCACATATGTGTTCATTAAGGACATTAATAGGCACAGGTAACTAAAAATACACAAGTAATAAATTTAATGTTATCAATTTAATTATATTAGCAGAACAGAAGAATCTATATGTTAAGATTCAGGTTTTCAAATCAAGTTTAATCATTTTTATTATATTCAAAATTTATTATTTATTATATCTGCGAGAACTCATTGAAAATGAAGACATTACTTATATGATTCCTATTTTATATATTAAAAGCTGATTTTATTACTAAGAAACTAACAATAAATGAATAGTATCCCAAGACTGTGAATTCATAATCAATTTTCGTATATGCTAAGGAGTTCTGTTAGTATGCAAATTTTCTTAACTTTTGTTTACTTATACGCAAACTTATTAAAAAAACAATATATATTATAATGAATATTGATTGTTGTTTTAAATTTTAATTTCTAACTATTGCTTTGTAACATAACATGCAACATCAGAATTCTATGTTTTTAAAGTTTTAAACTCATTTTAATCGTAACGAATGGAATTTTGAAATGCATTAAACTACTTATTGGCCGATTACACTTAAACCGAAGGTTAATTGAATATTCAAATAAATCCTAATTAACTAATGGGATCTATTTAAACTCTGCAATCATTAAGCTGGCATTCACAAGAAAAGTTTCTTGCTTTTACAATTAGGAAACTAGGATAATAATTCTATCAATCAAATGCTAAACGTGTAGTAAAAAACTAACATTGTCAACCAGGATATTATTTGTATCAACTATATAAATATTATTCATTAGTCAAATTTATAATTTTTCGTAAAATAATATAAACTAAACAATGTAAAAAATTGTACAATTGTTTAGCTGGAATTTTCATTTTTCCTCCTCAGATGTTCGATTCTTTTTCGTGGTTTTGTAACTCCAGTTTTATACAAATCAATAATTGTATTCTTTATGGTCTGGAAAATTCCGATTTTAACTTTTCTTCATGTGTCTTCAATCTAGAGATTATTTTAATATCAATTTTGCAAAAGCTAGCAACGCTTCAAAATTAAACTCAAATTTTCGAAGAAGAGCTTTTTAATATTCAAAATCCCATATCTTTTAATTAAAATTGAAGCGAGCAATTTTGACTTTTGATCTTATTTCCATCACAACTCTATTTGTATCACAAATTACATTTGAACTAGAATTATAATCACCTAAAAGACAGTCTCATATTCATGGTCTATCTAATCAAATCTAAAATTGTAATTTAATTATAGTGTTTTGGTTTAATTAAATAAGAGCATATGATATAACGTACAACAATACCGCTAATTTAATAATTTAGCATTTGATATATATTTGATGCTTATATAACTTAAGCTTTATGAACCTTACCCTGTAAACTAGTAATGTACTATTATTATGTATAATACATAATAATAGTAATAAGATTAGATAGATATTGAATATAGAAGGATGTAGCTTCTTACTAATTTTGTCAAGTGGTAAAAAGATCTATCTTTCATTTAATATTACAGTATTACACTCTATGGGTCTCTATTTTTATCGAATTGATGAAACAAAAAATTCATGGTCAATGTCATCAACA
>VJMY01001303.1:0-14837 GCA_009869795.1 Neelides sp. FZ-2019 | reverse complement strand
ATCCAAAAAGTAGGAAACATGTAATTTAAACTCTTAATAAGGAGAAAAGTTTAAATTCAAAATATAAATTACCTTTAAAACTGTCACGTCGTTGTTCTTACATGCAATATGTAAAGGAGCTTTCCCCTCATTATTAAGATAATCAATCAACTTGGTGCAATCATTCGGTCGCTTGTCAAGGATTGTCTAAAAATTTCATAAACAATGTATTGTTTTCAATTTATAACATGAGAGAAAGATGAGAAGATTTAAAATAACAAGTTTGGACTATATTATTTAATAGTTTTACAAAATTCTTTAGAATTAACCTAAATCTTAAAAATTTTGTAAAATTGTTTTACCTGAAGAATTTGGGTTGAAGATCTCGCAGCGAAATGAAGAATCGTATTCCCTTGTAAATCTGCCTGGTCGATCGTGACATTCAGATCCAGAAGTTCTTTGACAGATGCCAAATGTTTGGCCAAAATTGCAATTTGTAATGGGGTTTGAAGGTGAACTCCCTCTTGCATTTCAAGATATCTTTTCATCGGAAAGTCATTAGTTAATTAAATATTTAATCAATATTTTAATTAATATAAAATAAAAAATAAACGTTTTTTTTTAGTTTTACCCTCTGAAAGTTTCATGTCGAAAATATTTATAATCGTTAAAGAAGGCTGCAATGTGAATTGCCGACCAACCGCGATTTTCCAATAATTTTTGACAAATCTTTTCAATTTTATCCCGTTCACAGAACTAAACATAATAATATATTTGCAAATTAAATATTTTTTAGATTTTAAATTAATTTGATTTCAAATTGAATCTCACCGAAGCATCAATTTTCACAAGAGCAGGGAATGTTTCTCTGTACAAAATGAATAAATCCTCCACTTCTTGATTGTCATCCGATCGACAGAGGCTGAACATCTTGTCACAATTTGGCACATGAAGGATCAAATTGTATTTGTAAGATTGTGTGAACGCTGCGAGCGATCGAAATCCATGGTCAATTGGGCCGTGGAGAACCAGACAACCGTCCCGCTGCATAATGGGAAATGAAGCAACCTGAATCAAATTCAAGATTCTAATTAAATAGGTAATTAACAAATTATTTAATTAACAAATGTGATAATTCACAAAAATTAATTATATTTTTTCTTCATTCAATTTTAATTAAATTGTAATTTTATCTGTAACCTCTGTATGAAGTTTTGCATAGTCGACCACCGTAACAGATTCCTCGGCAGTTGCAATTCCTACTGCGAATCGATTAGCTACTTGACGAAAAACTGACCAGGCCATTTTAATACCACTGACTAAATTTAATTTAATTCATAAACTCACTGTGTACTCACTCATATTATTTTTCTCTCAATTGCAGTTTACATTGAATGAATAAAATTTTTTTAATTTACTGGGTTTTTGCTTAGTATTTATACTAAGGATTATTTCTATGTCTCAAAATACCCCACAATCTGATATTATTTCTTGTACATTGCATATTTTGCTTTTAGGCATGAAATATGAGTGAGAACTGAGAATCTCATCAAAACTCGCAATAGGGTCATCCCACGAAGTAAGGGAAACAAAAACTCGGGGGCCGACTCTCATTGAGCTAAAAATAGAAATTCCTAAATGTCATAGGTATACGAAAATCACTTTTCCTCTATGAAATTAAAATGCGCCTGCCGAAAAATCCAAATTAAATGTTTATTAGATAAAGCGCCTCAAATAGCACATTTTAGACATTTAATTTGGATTTTTCGGGAGGCGAATTTTAATTGTATAGAGGAAAAGTGAAATTACCTATAACATTAAGGAATTTTTATCTCATTGAGAGTCGGCCCCCGAGTTTTGATTTCCCTTACTTCATGGGATGACCCAATATGGAAAGCATCTATAGGGAGATTCATCCTATCCAACAATTCAGATTTGTCCCATAGTTTTAACTAAATACTAAAGAGCGCGACATTTTATTTCCCATGATAGCATGTCTATTTCTTAAAAATCACAATTGTTGGATACGGACTAAAAGTAAGTGTTCACCCTGTACACATAAATTATGCATTCGTTTTGATGGGCAAAAAAATTAGTTTAAATAAATAACACTTTATGGGTCAAAGTAGACCTTTGTACATTATAGCACATTTATAGATTATGTAGCCTCACTTTTTCATTGTCACTATTTTTTTTATCTCAACCTTCCTTTGTATTAAAGTTATTGTTCATAGTTGATTTTCAAAGCTATTTAACTTGGCATTTAACTGGGCATTTATCAACATTTGTTCAATTGGGACAAAATTATATATAATGAAACAGGTTAACTAAACCTTAATAGAGTCATCATAAGCTAAATGAATTCTTAACTTTTATGCATGGCGTTATGCTTCCACTGGCTATGGCTATGGTTTATGGCTATCTAGTTGGCGAATTACTCTGCAATAGGAGTTTACTATGAGTCATTGAAGAGGATTTTATTTATTCAGAGATTCGCTCAATGATCGTAAAGATAGGAGTTACTCGACTTGACTCTCCTAACGTTCTAACATTAAAGACTCCTAAATAGTTAAGTGTATATTTATATATTTAACTCTGACAGTCCCACATTTCAATTAAGTATTTGGCATTGGGTTGTTTGAAAGTGAAAGGGAAATGGGTGGTGCGGTGGGTTTGTGTCTTCTACGAGCAATTGTATCGCATTGCACGCAATTGTGGTGGGGAGCTCATTTCTGCCAAGGTGTTTCCACTCGGCACAACCGGTTCCTCAAATTCATTTCTCAATCAAAGAGGAAAAAGTTTAGTTTAATTAATTAGCTCAAAATCACTAGGCCCTTCAAAGTTCATCGTTCAAGGGACAACGATCGAAGAGTAAGGCAATTTATTTAGACTCGAGTTATTCACATTTTGTCAACTTTGTTGATATAATAAGTAAATATGAGAATTAAAACTTAATTTAGATTTTTAATTATCAATCTCATTGGATTTTTATTTATTTACACAGTGAGGGGAGAAATCACGAAGGAACTGACGAGCTTGAAGAGCTGACCTTAACTTCATTTATTTGGCCATTGGGACAATGATTATCGGTTTTATTAAGTTGAAATTAGATTAGATTACTTTTTTTCTAATTCAATCAAACGGCCACCGAACCAAATTTTCTCAACGTGGGTCTCTCTCTTTGTCATCTCATTAATCACTTTTTCATTGAGAAAAACCGAAGAAGGACGACGACCTGGAAGAACGACAAGACAATCAAGTTTGATAAATTGGAATAAGCGGCGATGGTGGGAGTTGGTGAGTAAATCAATTTTATCGATTTTGACATTACAGTTATGGTCGGATTGAAGTTTTAAGTTTTAAATTCCTCCGGCTCTTCATCTTACCGCCTTGACCCGTCTTAAAAATTCCAGCGAGAAATTCTGTTTGGTTTACCGGAGTGATCAATAGAATTGGATCAATAAATGAATTGACTACTGTGCAATAAGGTTTATATGGGAAATGTTTCATGCGCAAGGAATTGTTGCTCTCGCTGGAATCCTCGGCTTGTTCCAGTTTCCCGATTTTACAACTCCCAGTTTCACCCAATTTGACCCAAGAGACGGAACCGTTCAGATTCGAGAGAAAATTAATTATTCATTAACTCGACTTATTCTCCCGCTATTGTTACTTTTATTTTTCTATTTGGTTTAAATAATCTATTTAGTTTAAAAAAGTTAAATAATTGTTAGCTTAAAAATTCACGAGGATTCAAATATTTACTCTTCACTTTTCCAATCACAATCTTATCATTTTTATTATCATTTCACTGTCTCGTTAAATAATGAGTGTCAGGTTGAATTATAATAGTAATGAGTTCAATAGACCAATGTGTCAAGTAGTTAAAAATTCCATTAATCATTTAAAAATCAAAAATGATTCTTGAAATTATAAAGTTATGGAGTTAAACGGTGGTTTAATAATTCGGTAGCGACCTTTCGCTTTCCATTTTCGCTTAGTTCTATAAATGTGTTGGCTCTCACTCCTGATAATCAAATTCAATAAATGGAATATACTTGAGAGATAATGATGAAGCAATAGCCAATGATGAGGAAATCTTCCAAGAGGAGTTTTACCTTGTAGAGAGAACAGATAGATTTGTCAGAGTGGTGTGAAATTAATTCATGGCCTCACTGGTCAAGATTTGTTGTTGTCTGGATGCTCCTGAAGATCAACCGCTCATCGACTCTGTTCTGTTCAAATGCACGAGCCCCGAATGTAAATTTCCAAGGGTTCTCACTCAATTAGCTCAAAAATTCCAAGTCGTTCAATTTAAAATTTAAATTCTTTGATTCAATTGAGAGGAAATGACACAGCTTAAGAAAAAACGGTCTTGTTTATCCACAGGTCTTTGTGGTCTTTGTGCTCCAAGTTGGAAAAGAAAAGTTGACTCTATTTTTCCAAGGGATGCTGGCGTAAGTTTGAGGAATTTTGAATTAATAATCCAATGTCAATAATTAATACAGCATACTTCTAAAATTAAAAAATATGCAATTAATAAATGGTCAATTAATTAAAAGTTGAGTTAAGTAATTAATTTATAATCAATTGAATGCAGGATGGATTGGTCAAAGGAAATATGGAAAAGTTGACCTTTTACGTTCTTTCCTCTCCGGAGAAACTTGATCGTGTTGGGGAGTATTTGTATCAAAGAGTCTGTAGAGACATTTACAGAAGGAGATTCGGGTATTTATTTTGAATAGCCTGAAAATATATTTAATTAAATATTTTGAAATAAAAAAGTTTAAAAGAAAGGCTTTATGTTTATGAGTTATTTTTTGTTTCTTGTAGGTTTGTTGTGATAGGCGTTGATGCGATGGATCAATTACTCCAGGCATGCCATTCCCAGACCCTTAATTTGTTTGTAGAAAGTTTTCTCAAAATGGTTCAGAAGCTCCTTGAGTCCACCGACCCAAATTTACAAATATTGGCGACTCAATCGGTAAAATCAATTTAATTACCTTTTATCCTTCATTTCCCCCAATGAATTACAGTTCAATCTGAGAATTTACAAAGTTCTCCACTTTCCATATTATTGATTTTTCTATTCTTGCCGTTCTTTTATTTAATTGAGATTGAAATTGATTTTGTAGTTTGTGAAGTTTTCGAACATCGAGGAGGACACGCCGTCTTATCATCGGAGATATGATTTCTTCGTTTCCAAGTTCGCTTCTATGTGTCACAATAATTCGGAAAATGACATTTTGCGGAACGAGCTGAGAACTGCTGGAATTCGAGGCCTAAAAGTAAAGATCTCATAGTTGATTAAATGCTAAACATTAACAGAGAAAAAAAGGAAAAGCGGATTTCCTCGGCGTTGACTCTCATAAATAAGGGGATTTTGATCAAAATAATTGATTTTAAAAAGTTCATTGCCTCATTTTGATTATTTTTAGAGCGTAGTTAGAAAAACCGTGTCGGACGATTTAGCTGAGAATATTTGGGATACTTCGCATATGGAGAAAATAATCCCGTCGCTTTTATTCAATATGGAACAAGGAAGGTGAGTAATTAATCTCATTATGTTCGTCTCAATTACTTATTAATGTTATTTAAATAAATGGTTATTAAGTTGTTACTTTAGTAAAAGTTGTTAACTTACGCGGGAACATTTCGACTTGACGCTCAAATTTCGACTATTCGAGTATATGGGGATGTAAAACTAGACTAAAAATGACTATATGACTTAACATTCGTCTGTCAAAATTAGAGGACCATTTTTTTAAATTCGTCACAAAGTCATTTTTAGGTAAGGTAGTACCCATGGCTTTAGTTGAAATGCATGGAGTTAGACGATGAGTGCTAGGAGAAGAAAAAAAGAAATCAAGAGTGGGTTTTGTCTTTTACCTCTCTCACACACACATACATACATTTATATTATGGATCAAATAATAAGCAAATACTTCTTATATATTCGGCTTATAGTCATTTTTAGTCTAGTTTTACATCCCCATATACTCGAATAGTCGAAATTTGAGCGTCAAGTCGAAATGTTCCCGCGTTAGTATTAAGTTACACGTGCGTGTGGTTGTCAAATTGGATATTGAGTTACTTAATAACTTTGATGATTTTGCAGGCAGAGTTTACTTTTGGACGAAAATGACGCCGTGATAAATAACCGAGGTGATGGTGACATTGAGGAGGAATCTCCGAAACTCGCAGAGAATTGCATGAGGGATCTGGTTAACAAAGCCACGTTCGGTCACGTCAGGAGTTTCATTAAGCCAGTTTTACAGTGAGTCAATTAGATTAGTAAACTAGATTAATAAGCTTTACCTCATTGTAATTAATAAATTGGCAATTAAAGGGTTTTTGTATTTTTATAGTCATTTTGATGTATTTGAATTGTGGGTGCCAAATGACTTCGCCGTTCATACATTTCGAGTAGTAATGTATGCCATCCAGGTAATCAAAATAATTACGAATCTTCATTACAATATTAATGCTTCATAACTTATTTTTTGATGAATTAAAAGGATTATTTTGATTTTCAGTCGCAATACTCTTACGCAGTGATCGAGACTCTCATGAATCACATTGCCTCTCATAACTTGAAATCCAGTGCGAAAGTGCGAACGAGCATGGCAGATGTTTTAGCCAAAATTATTGACATTGCAGCTGGGGATAGCGTCGGTAAAATTATTTATTTATTTAATATTAAATAATTCAAGAATTTAAATTAGATTTTCAATGTTGATTGAATTGAAGTACAAAAGCGATGAATAAAAGATAGGTAATTGTTTTTATTGTGTTTCAGGTCCTTCTGTGTTAGAAATCGTGAATTCAATTGTGAATCATCTCCAAGTCTCGACGAAGATGGAAGGGAAGGACGAGAACGAGAAAGCTTACAGGGAAACACTGAT
The DNA here is from genome assembly GCA_009869795.1 of Neelides sp. FZ-2019. Lineage (NCBI taxonomy): Eukaryota > Metazoa > Arthropoda > Collembola > Neelipleona > Neelidae > Neelides > Neelides sp. FZ-2019. The sequence continues at coordinate 7,956 of VJMY01001303.1, read as the reverse complement.
CGCAGCTTTGGGCGAATACGTCACACATCTCCCGGATTATCAGAAAATTGAAATCATGAAATTCATCATGCAAAAAGTTCCGTCCGGGCCGGATAGAACGGAAATTCAACGACTTCTTCAGAATATGCTTTTAAAGTCTTTACTTATGGTTAATAACATTTTATATTATAATTGTAATTAAATTATTACAATTATTTTAATTTAATTTAATATGAAAAATCAAAATTCAGATTCAAAATGAAATACTCAAAATTTCTCAAGTTTAATGTTAATTAGTTTAATTTTAAATATTCTAATAATGTCAAATGTTAATTATCTAGTATAATTCTAAAGTTTAATGCTAATTACCAAGTTAAATTCTAAAGTTAATTTGTTTAATTCTCAAGTTTAATTGTTAATTGTCTCTTTTTCCAGGTTGGATCCAAATACCATACGACGCATTTGAGTACAACTTTTCCCATTTCTTTCCTTCAACCGCTTTTGACATTGTGTCAAGACGACGATCCCGAGTTGCGTCTTTTAGTTCAAAGCATCTTACAGTCGCTCATTGATCGTCATCGGAATCAAGATAAACTCATGACCCCTACGTGAGTAATTCAATTCTTTTCTCATTTCCTTTTCAATTATCCCCACATTTCACACACGGCATATTTCATACATTTCATCATTTCCTCTTTTACTTTAGAATTCATTTCCCCTTCAAAATATCATTATGAAAATGATGCCATTTTCCTCTTTTATTTGATCCTTTCCGCTGTTCATTATTTTCATTATTTATCTAATTATTATTTATCAAATTATTTATTAGATCTTAAGTGCTTGGTTTTAGCATGTTCATGTTCACACGGTCCTTTTGCATTTATATTGCAATACTTCTAAATAATTATGTAGATCTATTTAGTATCATTGTATGGATTGGCTTTTTATCTACTTTTCACACTTGTGGAGCAACATTCATTTTTTATTTTAATGTGTAAATAGTCGTTGCCGCAAGGCCTTTTGGGTCTTTTATTTTTGTAAAAAAAGAAGTTGCGAGGCGGGTTGAAGGGAAACGAGTCTTTTTTATATGAGATAAATGTGTCTATTAAACTCTTAATGACATCAACTCCTCCGTTTAGAAACATTAGATGGATAGGAGAATCAAATAAGAATCCACTTAAATTTCTAGCTAAAATAAACAGGATAATTGGCTAGGATAAATGCATTTTTGTAACTAGGAGGAAAGGTGGATGGAAATTAAGGTTTAGAGCTCTCATGGGATTTGCAATATACTTAACTATTATACTTTACTATTATACTTAACTATGATACTTAACTGTTGATACCCAACGTTATCAAACTTTTTAACTAGAGTTTAAAAGCTAACCAGAGTTTAACCGGAGTTGCGCGCTTACAATCCAGTTTAACTCTAACTTGCGGTTGAAAATCCCTTACCTGAGGTTGTATTTAAACCTTCGATTTTCCCGAGTTAAAAATTAACTTGTGATTTAACTTATGCTTTAAAGTTTTAATTTATTCGAATTATGAAAAGTTATTTTAAAAAGTGAGGTGAAAATCTTGTAGAGAATTTAATTCTCTTTCTGATTTACTGATTAAAGAGCCTAATGGTAATTAGAAAGTAATTATTCACGAGACAAAGAAATAGAAGAGCGAGCAAGGGAAGGAAGTGGTTTGGCTTGGCTCTCTCATCCCATCCCATCCCATGCTGAACAACGACTTTAAGTTTTCTTTCCTCTCCACGAATAATTACCTCCTTTTATCAATAACTTACTTTTTCACAATTTAACATTATAAAGTTTGATATAATTGGAAAGAGAATTAAATTCTCTACATTTTACTCACCTCACTTTTTTAATAATAAAATATGAAGTTGCAGAACAGTATTTTATAAAAGCACTATTTTTATAATTATGTCCTTTTATTTTTATTCATCCAAAAAAGTAGAAATTGATTAATTAAACATTTAATTTGGAATAAAAAGATATAAAAATTTTATTTGAACTAGTAGCTGGAAAATATGAGCCAATCAAAATCAACGGGAACGGCCTGGCAATAGTTTAAACTCTAGTTAGATAACCAGAGTTTTATTCGTATGGAAGGAAGTAGGTAGCGCGCAGCAATCTAACTAGAGTTTAGCTAAACTCTGGTTAGCTTAACTTCCAGTTAGTCTAACTAGAGTTTAAAAAAAGTTTGGTAACGGTGGGCATGGGTCAATTAAATGCAATTGGAGTAAACTTGACTTGGCAGGTTAAAGTTTGATACTTTGGTTCGCGACAACATCACGCGGACGGATACTCTGTTCGTGAAGAAGAACGGGGGTGAGATCTTCACCAACCTTTTCCTCAGCCTCGAGAAGAAGAACAACGGGATTGCGAACTTCAACTCCGTCTTCACCACCATTTGCCTCTTCTGTGTGGAGTTGTACTGCGACGATACGCTGCCGGACTTCATTCGCCTCGCGCTCAGCTTCCAGGACTTGGCCTTGACCTCGGAGGAATTAACCTCTGCCCAGAAAATCCATTTGCACGTCGTGGCTCTGGCATTTTTGACTCTCACGGCCGACTTCTTCCCACCGCTCAAAGAATACACGGCCAAGGTAAACTGACTTTACTAATTTACTCTGAATATAATATTTAATTACTTACTTATTATTTTATTTTTAATTATTTTATTAATATGGTAGTTTGTAAATGGAGTTGAGAGAAGTTGCATTTAGAAGTAGGTGAAAAGAAGAAAAAGCTAAATTAACATCAATTAACAATTTTTTATTTTATAAATAATGTTCGTTTAATTCTCCGATTTAAACGGATTTGATTTGTATAATGAACTATCTATGTTAAGTGGGAGAAAAACATTAAATTAATTCACAAGTGCTTTTAAAGTAAATGAATGTGAATAAGAGAATGAAAAATGCGAAATCCTGAGCTAATTGAATAGTAATAAAAGTTTAGTTAAATGTTAAAAATGGTGAAAATGGTTTTTAATTTTTACGAGCTTTTCGTACCATTTCTTCTAATTTTAAATTGATTTCGAAAGATGTAATAATTAAATTAATTTAGTTAATTAAATTAATTGATTGTGAGTGGATTGGAATAAGTTGTTTGAATCTAATGGATTGAGTTTTCGGCAAAACTGCAGTTGGCGGGCTGAGCCCACCAAGTACACTTATGATATGTTTTATTGCTAAATCGATAGTAGTGATTACGAATCTTATGGTTAATAAGGGGGACACTTACAATTGCTTAGTTATAGAAGGTTAAAGTTGAATAAGCTCTTATGTTTCGTGAGAAAATCACACATATTTATATTGCGCCTTTGCTCGAATCTCGCAGGCTGCTAAACTGAGATTCTCCCTCAGTTTAGTTTCGCTTTATTTCTTAATTATTAATTGTTTTTTTGATTATTTTATGATAGGTTAGGTTTTGGCAGGATAGATGATGTTAGGTTAGGTTTTGAGAGATTTTTGAATACTAATTGGGCTAAAAACTTAATTTTAAACTTAATTTTAACTTTAATTAGTTGCAACTTTTTAATTATATTTTCCTTCCTCTAACTGACTTCAGATTCGTGATCTCTACTTTCAATTTATTAGTAAAACATATCAGGAGATTACTTGGCTTGCTCCGCCCGGATTTTACTAGTCTTGATCATTTTTTGGGTGACAGCGTCTTTTTGGCTGCTGTTTGACCTCCTGAAGGTCCTCCGTCTTTTGAGCCTTTTTTATGTGAGTTCTTGGGGATGACCAAGAGAAACTAGTCGAAATCATTGTTGATGGCATCAAAATTCTTGTTGGACTCGGACTTAACCGCCTTGTTGTTCTTCTGGTCATGCATTTGCTTGTCGAGTTGATTTTGCAAGTCCACGAGATGCGGGTCAATTTTCAATTTCATGACTTTGGGGACTTTGAGCATGTCAATGTAGTCTGGGTCTTTCATCGATGACCTGGCCATCCTTGGCTAATCTCAATTAACCTCGACTAACTAATTAATCAATTAGTAACTTCCCTTTGCCGAATATTAAAAGAAAATGGATTGGCCAATTTTTAATTTTGTTTAAGATTCTTTCCATAAAACAATGTTTAACTAATTGTTAATTGTTCGAGAGACTTATTTGATTAAAGGATTTTACTCTTTACTATGGCTTACAAAGATCTCCGCCCGACTTTTTTTATTTTCATGATACCTTGGAATCTCGCATATTAGCAAAATGTTTATAATAAATTCACGAAATGATTTTTCTGAAGAAAGTATAATTTGATCAAATATTATGTAATAGTTAACACTTTAGCGATTCCAGGGTAATTTTTCCCACATCAGGCTGAGATCTTTGTAAGCCACAGTAGCTAACATATTATTAATTAACTAATTTACTATCCTAATTACTAACTCATTCGTTCACCAATCATTTAATTAACTGTTATAAAAACATTAATTAATATTTTAAACTTTAGTTTTAATAATAATTAACTTTTAATAATAATTAACATTTATTATATTCATTTTTAAAGTATTAATTGTAATTTGATGATTGTTTGATTTTTTAGGTGATCAAGGCCAGGAAGGATTACGCGATCCATTTGATTCCTCCGATTAAGAGTCGCTACGAGGCCTATGAGCCCTCGTCGAATCTTCAAGAGTCTTGTTTGCTCAACCAGGAATTGATCTTCGAGACACTGAAGACAGAAGGAGTCGAGATCGCGTCCAAGTTTCAGAATACGAACGCCTTTCCACGGCATTCTTGGGTCGACTCTGCTCACGCCATGCAATCAAACTCGGCCACGGATCTCAACAACATCAGCATTGACGTCGACTCGGGACAATCAACTCCGGTTTTACCAAGAGTAAATAATTTATTTATAGTTTTGAAATATACCATCATTTTTAGCGCTTTTCATATTAACATTTCAAACGTTTAACGTCGGATTTAAACTTTTTTCCATGTGTTTTCGACGTTTCTTCAATTGTGTTTTTTGAGAGTTTTGAATTCAATTGAAATTTGTTGCAGATTTATGAATAATTTCCTTGTTTTTAATAAAAACTTTTTTTTTACTTCTCGGTTGAACAGAAACTTGAGTTGACTGGAATGACGGTGGAGAGTTTCAAGCAAATCCTCACTGAACCCCCGGAAGTCAAAAAAGAAGCAGAGAATTTGAAAAAGAAGGAAATCTCGGCTGTTTTCAATAATTCGGATTTTAATGAGATTGTGGAGAAAGCTGCCGCCAAGGTGCGTCAACTCATTCATTTTAAATTCTTAATTAATTAAACAACTTTTGTTTAATAAATACATTAAATTGTTTAATAGTGAAGCCACATTTAATTTTATTGTCGTAATTGTTTTTGGTATGATAATTGTAAATTTGAAATAATCGTAATTAACCTCATTTGTCTCTTTTTATGATAGAGGGGGAATTTTCAAAACAAATTGTCAGAGATTTTTACGAAGATCTCATTGGCTTCGTCAATGGAAGCAAGCAAAAGCAATTCGAGCAATTCGATTGCATCGCTCAGTTCGCCGCCGATGAGCAACGGGATCAACGGCATGGGAAAACATCGCCAAGATGAGAAAATCCAATTCCCGCAGTATTTTGAATTGTAGAATTCAATTGATATTTCTATTATTTTGTAGTTTCATTCAAAATCAAAGAGTTTATTATAATTCACCTGACAAAAGAGTTACAAAGTAGAAGAATAAATTTAAAAGATGAATTTAAAAGTTGAAATTCAGTAATGATTTCTTTAATAAATGACTTAATGAGACTTGATTATTTAAAATGGAATGTATGTTATGTGATCAACGAAAGATGATGACTTGTAATGAAATGAAGGAATGACCTTATATTTATTAAGTAAATAAATAAAATAAATAAATTTATTAAATTCCTTTCCACTAAAAATTCCAATTTTTCATTTATCTTCTTTTCAATGTCTGATCTTTAATTAGAAAATTTCCCGAGTGCTTTAATTAATCCTGTGATCCTTTTTTCAATTGACTCTCAACACGAGAAATATATAGAAAATACTAATTTCCTCAATTAATGAAGATTGTTGTAGAAACCTCAATGAGGATTTCAATGGGTTTAAATTAAATTTATTAATTGACAAGAAACATACGGGTTTGCAAACATGCAAATTAACGTGTTGTTCTTTCATAATCATGGTAGTTTTTCAACTATATATTGTCATTGGATGTTCGTTAATTACGAGAATTTGTCTTAGTAATGAAATGTTTAATAAATTGGACCATTTTATTAAATAAAATATGAAAATTCCATTCCATATTCAAGTCCACTAACTAAAGTTAAAAAAAACATTGTAAATATGGGAAAAATCCGTAAAATACCAATAATATTCAACGTAGCCAAATGTCATACCTGTAATAATCAATTAATTAGCTAAAAATTTATAAACAATTTAAATAGCATTATAAATTAAAACTTGAATGATCATTATTTTATAAATTATTAAAAATGACTACTAAAATATGGCAATTAAAAAAGAGTATTATATTCTAGCGCTCTCACACAGATAAATTCAAGTGTCATATAATTCAAATGAACGTGTTCTCAATAAACTAGAACTATCATCTTTGTACTCTCAATTGTGTAAAATAAATATCTTTTTCTAAATAAATGTACCTGAGTTGAATTGACTCTATTAGATTTGTTAAAAAAGGTTCAAGTTGACACGAGTAGAATGGATATATTACAGAAAATATGAAAGTGTAAAGAACTCTGTAAAAAGTTTAATTAGTCCGACAGAATGAAAAAGAAAGTAATAAAATAAACAAATCATTTTCGACTTAATTAATTACAATTAATGTAAGTGCATTAACATTTAATTTAATTTAAAACTTCAAATGACAAAGAAAGCTCCTCTGTGTATTGTTTTAATTTTGGTATAATGTTACAATACCTGGCCGTTTGAAATAAAATACTAGGTAAGTGTTTTCTGTTTTTTGACTAATTCGAGTGTGCTAATTCTGAATCTGAAGTTAGTTTGCGTCGCTCTCAATTAATGATAAAGTTAGGACCAACTTAAGCCATCAAGTTCAAATTGGCCGCGCCTTAGCGCGGCCAAATTTTTCCCTTGTTTCATTTGAATTCATTTTCTCTCGTTGCTTTCTTAACTATTTACGCTTTGTTGACCGCTTTTCACTCTTTTCTAAATACGCTGCTGATCTTTATTATCCATCTAATGCTTCTTTGTAATTGAATAAATATCATTCTTATCATTTTTATATATGAATACATTTTTTGTTATTTGTATTTATTTATGATTAGGTTAGGTTAGTTATTTAATTGGTCCTAACTTTGTCATTTGACGAGAGCGATGCAAACTAACTTCAGATTCGGAATTAGCACACTAGAATTAGTCAAAAGCACCTAATATTTTATATCAAGCGGCCAGGTGTTGTAAAATTATTCCTTAATTTTTTAATCAAGGAACTTCCCCAGTAGAATACAAAACAAAGTTTAGAAGTGCCCCATCACTGAGGTAGACTCCTAAAAGCTACGAGTTTCTCTCTCTTCTCTTTTCGCCTCGTGGTCTTCCTCGCCGTCTCACACTCAGATCACACGCTCCTCTAAAACCTCCCGACTTTCAATAACTTTTCTCCGAATTTCGGATTAATTTCACAACTCTGGTAAGTCGAATTGATTAATATAGCGAAGTGTTGATATTACAATGACCAAACTTCGCTTTTCCACATAATTAATCACGGTTATTGGATTCACTGAGGAATTTTTGATGCCGTCATGGCGGCTTGCCATGCCGTAACGCGAGGCGTTCATTTTTAATTTTTAATCCACAACTTGATTGTAGTTGATTTCACTTTTTCTTTTAAATACGCAGACATGTTGATCTTGAGTGTGTGGATGAAGGCTGGAAGGAGCTTGCCAATTTGTTTTACAAGGAGTCTTCATTGTTCGAGTCCAAGTTTCGTTGGAGGAGATTGGAG
>VJMY01001302.1:0-14870 GCA_009869795.1 Neelides sp. FZ-2019 | reverse complement strand
GGTTTTAATTATTTTCAATATCTAGTTTTTCCAAGCTATAAATATGATGTCTGCACAGAATTTTATTATTCTCAAATTTTTGAGCTTTTTATGTAGATGTTTACATGCTTTCATTTCTTAACATAAATATTTAATATCGTGCTTTTATAAGAGTTATCAAACGTTACATATTCTTGTTATTAAAAATGTGTAATGCTACTTTCCTGTAGGTATTCTTTCTTATTCAAAAGGATAAAAGTGACATATCATCCCTAATGTTAATGTTAACCAAACATTTTATAAACTACATAACAATAGTTTGTCTATGATTGAATAGATTAAAGGCAACGTATTATTTACATATTTTATATTACATAATGTAATATGTAATATTTCCTCTAACTTATGTATAAGTTGGATTCATTAACATTGAAAATTTTGTCATTAGGTAAACACGTAGGAAATTTCTGAAGTTTTTGCATAATTTTTAATCTATTCTTTCAATAAATAAATATCGAAATGTTTTATTCTACTTTTTTGATTAAAATTATACGAAAGAAGTAAGCATTTTATTTGATCATTATAAGTACTTCTCCTAGAAAGTGAACACAAATATTCAATGCATCGTGCATTGTTTAATATTAATTTAATAATTTTAATTCTAAAATGGGTCGATTCAGAAAATTTAGGTCATGTATTTGTGAATACTTTATAGTACTTGCCCTTAATTGGACAATGTATCAAATTGACTGACGACGAGCGAGTAGCTTCTAACTACATGTTTGTCCAGGCGTATCAATTTACATAAAATAACTTATCTGGAAACTTATGATTAAATTGAATTGCTTCGTAAACCTGCAAATCTTTGGCAATTTACAATGTTTCTATAATTCAATACTAACGCGAAAAATATTTTATGAGTATGCAAAATTGGAGCATCATAATCCTCTAAATAATCAATCTATATATTTTATTAATACTATATGATTAAACATCATTTGAGTGACTTAAAAGCATTTTGTTTCTTGATTATAATAATAAGTACTTATACTATTTTGAGTATTTTATAACTCGTATAAGATGAGTTAAAGAAATCGACCTACTAAGGATGAATTCACAATAATGAGCTCGGGGTCATAAAATTTTAATTGTGCACAAATATATGGCCAAAGTTCCATTTCTCTTTTAATCTAAATCTAAACAAATATATAAATATATATCTAATAATTGATTTACATGCCCAATAGCAATGCAATTCTAATGTGTTTCACCTCAATTTTTTTAACTAAAATATTGATATTATTAAATATTTTATGCAACTTATTTAATAAGGTTTACGATGAACGGAAATGCATAATCTTTAGACAAATAATTAACTAGTACGAATGATATGTGCGAATTTTTGACGAGAAACACTTTCGCATGCAAATTGCATGTAATCGTAAAATTTTATATCCAATTATGCTATAATTACTAATAGATTTTCATTGTTTTTGATGCCATTATGCTTACGTTCATAGGAAGCGGCTCGGTGTTTAATTGCAACTTTGAGTTAAAATTTCAATTTTAACTCAAATACAAATGTAATGTGCAATTTTGATAGATGTATTGTTGAAATTAATTGCAACTACAAGGATAAGTGATTTCATGCGCATAAAAACTGCAAGGTTTTATAATAATAGGGAAGTAATACCGTGCATGTGAACTAAGGAAATATTTCCCATGGAAATATTTCCATGTAATCCAATATTGCATGTAATGTATGAAATAATGCTCGTTTTTTAGATTAAAATGAACTACAAATTTGGTTTCTTGTATGGATAATATTTTATTATCTCTTGATCAGGATAATTATACTAATACCATTTTATTACTTGATACTTCTCACTTGATAATCTTCATTCAATCAATGTTTGTACAAATCTAAATACAACTTGTACTTTTTCAAAGTTGCAACTATGAAAAATAGCATCCACGTGCATTTCTTAAATTACTTATGATATCGTTGGATACTAATTACATGATAATTTTATTTGAGAGTAGTATATCATTAATAATTAAATAAAGTTCGCGTGCATGCAAGTTAAATATTTTATTTTTTGTTTCATCAACACTAGCTAAAACTTTTTGGCTTTTTGAGAATATGAAAATTTACAATTGAAACCTTTATTTCATTCTATAGTAAATTGTAAACGGCACACATAAAAGGAAAAACGAAATTGTCTAAATATTTGCTTTAGCAGGAGGAATTCTTTGCAGAGGTGCACTCAACAACTTCATGCACATTTTGCATTTAGCTTAAATATACACACATGGTTTATATGGTTTTATGTCCGTCCTCGACTTATGTTTTCTGCAAGCTGTACTAATAGATAAACAAAGATTTCCTTAAAGTTAAGTTAATAGGTCAAGATAATAGTTTGACGAAAAAGCTATTTTTGTAGGCCATATTTTCAACCGTTAAAAAATAACTTTTTTGCTATAAATATGTATTATGGGTTTTATGGTTATTATTTATTATACATTCTGCCTTAAGAAATTGTCAAGTATTAGTCTTAGCTTTGTGAAATATTAAAAAGATCCCAAATCGTTATTCTATACAAATAAAGTGGCTCATTTAAAGGTTAAATAAATAGTTTGGTTGGTTTGTCATAGGCCAGTGCCATTAAATTTGTGAAATTCGGTTTTTCTCTATACACTTAAAATGCGCACACCGAAGAATCCAAATTCAATGTCCACTATTTGGGCTACTAAATAGGCTTTATTTCGGTGTGCGCATTTTAAGTGCATAGAGGAAAACTGAGTTTCTTATCTCTACAACATTACGGAAATTTGACTTAAGGGCTAAATCAGCCAGGTGGAGATAGGTGTTTATTTCACAAATCTAATGGGACCGACCATAATGTCTTAAATGACTACATTTTCGGATTATTCCATATATTATGAGTGAAGGGTGGAGTTGTAATTAAACTCAAAAATTGATTAGAAATTAGGTTCATACATAGACATTATATAAAATTTATTTCTAAATGAATGAATAAATGAGGAATAACATAAAATTAAAGAATGAGAGCACCGCAATGACGTAGATACTTAAAAACTAAATTGTTGACAACTTTATTTTAGGAAAAAATGTTCAAATTAGGAAAATTGAAAAGCCTCGTGGAAATGTTGAAGAGCCTTAAATTAACTAATAATTTTTTTTCTTTCAGCTCGAGCCGATTGATGAGGAACCTCGCTGAGAAAATGAGAAGGGACAAATTGAACATGTACATTTCGGAACTCTCTTCGCTTGTTCCAATAGTCGCAATGGCTACGAAGAGGATGGACAAAACCTCCGTTCTCCGCCTTTCAGCGAACTTTCTCAGGATAAATCTCAGTGAGTTTTGTTTTCTTTCACCGCCCTCATTATTTAATTTATTTTCATCTCATTTTACTTCTTTTCTTCGAGATAAACTATGAGGTTATGTGCAATATGTATCATTATTTCCATGTCTATTACACCTGGTATACCTCGATATAAAAACTGTTTGGTCATTATTTTCTTACTTGTACACATGGACTTACATAACGAATAAGGAATTCATGTATAAAGATAATCATACTCAACTACATGGAAGTCACTTCATTGAAAAAAGTGAAATTGAGAGTTTTTGTAAATAAAATGAAATACCTAACATTTAAACAAACTAAACTACCTACATACAGGGTCCTTCATAAGAAATGTCACAATTCCCATATGAAATACATGTGAAAGTGTGATATTTAATATGAACCTCCCTGTACATCCTTATTTATTTGGTAAATGTCTTTTTATGAGCCTATGGAGTTCTTGCTTTTAAATTGAGCATGGAGGAATTAAAAGAATTTTGCAAATTAATATAAAGTTTATGTACTTGTAATATATATTCTCAATTTATATTGCATATTATGAAATAAATTTTAATTGGAAAATGTTCGTTTTTAAAGGTTTGAAGAACAACGCTCGAAAGGCGAGCAGCGGAACTCGCATTGCTCCAGAAGGTCTTGAGTCCAACTTATCGGCGACTCTTTTGGAGGCACTGGAAGGATTTATGCTCATTGTGACGTCATCGGGAAAGGTAGTCTATGTGTCCGATAGCGTGGAAAAGCTTCTTGGTCACTCCCAGCTCGATCTCATGGGTCAATCTTTGTATACGATCTGCCACAACGGAGACCATGAGCTTCTCCGCCATCACCTTCAGCCGTCCAAACCGTTTGAACCAAAAGGTAATTTATCTCAAAATGTATTGGTTAATTTCAAAAGCTTATTTGGTACTTTTGTAGATTGGAAATATAACGAGCAGTACGTAACGCTCATTTATGATAAGTTTAATCATTCGTTTGATCTCACTTGAGGACATGGAGAACAGGAACTTTGCTCGGCTCGAGTGAGCCGACAGTATTAGTAACAAGTGATTTAATCGCACTGTTTAATTTTCAGAAGGAGATGATGATGATAGCAAAGGTGGCTCAAAAGAATTTGTCCCTCGTTCTCCTTCGTTTTTTGGGAAACCAGAAGATGCTGCGGGACTGGCGGCTGGAGAACGACGTTCCTTTTACGTTCGAATCGCCGAGCGGTCGATGGCGCGGGGTGACCCTGCAAGACATGTGACAGTCCACATGATTGGAATGCTGAGACCTCCAGTTAACAAGAAAGATCCCCCTAAAAAAGGCAAGAAGGGTAAGATAAATTGAGAGAAATCCTTGGTTCTCTTCTTTCATACTTGACTTTTGACTCAATTTAGAATGTCCTTCGACGACAACGGGAGGTGGTGACGAGCATTTGCTCGTCTGCGTCGCTCGCCCATTCCGAAATAAAGGGATTACTGAATTGTCTCTCATGGAGGCTGTTCAAGACGAATATGTGACTCGACACCTACCTGATGGGCGAATCATCTATTCAGACCATCGTATTGCATTCGTGGCTGGTTATCTCACTGAGGAGATCCAAGGCCTCTCAGCCTTTAACTTCATTCACCAAGAAGATCTCCCTTGGGCGACTGTGGCCAACAAGCAAAGTGAGCTTTAATCACAGTTACTCTTTAAATAATTGAGCATGAGAAAAGAATTCATTTTCACTCTCATGTTCTTTTGCTAATCGCCCTTTTTCTCTCGGCGCCATGAGTTCGTCCATACGAGACGTTTCGAATTCACACGTTCATGTTAATATCGATTCTCTTATGCAAATATTGTTTATGAACATTCAACTCTTATCAGCATGCTAAGATAAACAAAATTCATAACCTATCACACAGAAGAATTCGAAACCGAAGGATAACAATAATGGTTTTAATCACAAAAGCTAAAAGCAAGTTTATAAGTTGGACAAACAGCAATTTAGCAATATTTTATGATGTTGGTTATTAAACCATGAATGAGTTGTCTGTGCATTTGTAAGCTATGATGGCTTCTTGTGATATTTAAATAGGCTTCTCTTGGGATTGAGTTTCAAAGGCTCATTCAAAACGAATGCATCTATTGGCTCTGCTCAAAATTAACTTTCCAAGGTGGATCTCCAAATGCCGTAAAGTAAACAGCAATTCGCGTAGGGAGATTTACCTCTCGTTCAGCCCTAAGGTTTAAATGGGATGAGGCTTCGACGCAATTTGTAGGGAAAGTACATAAATCTTGGAGCTTTCGTCGTCCACTTGCTGTTGACACTAGAAGAGTTTACTCGAATCTGGAGAGATGAGGGAAAGTGGGGAATTGGAGTAAGAGGTACTTTACGACATATAGGTATCAAAGGACAGCGAAAGAGGCCAACCGACCTATTTACAATGAGCTTAAACAGAGATGAGGTTAAAGAGAGTCCAGCTGGCTCATCTCTCGCGAGACCTTCGATAAGTGGGATGAGTGAAATAATGGGTCGTATCTGTTTTGTAGTGTTTAGCAGTGTGGAAGGGCAGGGATATTCCGTCTACAGACTCCGCTCGAAAACTGGGACGCTGATTCATCTTCGGACTCGCGGATTCCTTGAGTTCAACAAGACGACCCAGAAGGTCGAGACCTTCGTGTGCATTAACACCCTTCTGACGTAAGTGATCGTGTTTATCAATTCTCAGCTCTTTTCCTCGCTGGCGATTTGATTGTGTGTAAATATATTAATTGAACGTCGCACTTCGTTGTACATTCCAAAAATTTCCTTTCGCTTCCATTGATCTATTTTGTTAATTACTTTCCAACTTGTTGAACAAATGCGATTTGAATCTTTACATTTTAATATGATTATGTGTTTGTTTGAAAAGTAGGGCGAATTTTCATATGAATTCCTTCCAATTCCCTTTAATAATTATAGCATTTCTATTTCTCATTCTTAACTTGACTTTCTAAAGTTTCATAAGTTTGAGATTGCGACAATATTCTTTAGAAACGGAAGCTAAAGAAAAGTCATATGATTGAGATGATTTCAATTTCCCTTTGTGACCTTTTAGGCCTGAAGAAGGAGAAAAGGAGTTGGAGAAGGAAAGGGAGCGAATCACACCTTTCATAACATTTCAACAAGTGACGACGACGTCGTCGACTAATGCTGGAACATCGATAGCTGCCATTGGTCCAGCGCCATCATCAGTTCCTGCATTGGGCCCGAGTCTCTCGCCTGCCAACTCTACTCAAGCTATTTCTCAGCCGGCTCCCAAGATCGATAGGGTGAAGAAGAGCCCCAATTGCTCTCCTGAGCCTGGGAGAAGCATTTCAATTAACGGGGACGCAGAGTTGCGACTGATGTCTGGCGGTTCCCCGACTCTCCAAGGGTCTCCTGAACCGGAAGGTCTCTCAAATAACGAAAGGAATTTACCTGGCGGCATCCGCCGCCCCATTTCATCCCCGCTCTCCAACCACTGCGAAGAGTCCGTGGTCATTGACACGGAGACGGGTGATGTTTTGCCGCGTCTAAACAAGCGCTCGCTCCCTGACGTTGATGAGATCGTGATGGGGTCGAGTCCAAAGCGGGCCATCACGATCCCGCTCTTTGCGTCCTTCTCTCCTCTCCATCACTCGCCCGTTCACGGGGTGGGAGGGAAGTGGACGGAGACCACGACGGCGACCACAATTATTTACGACCAACACCATAACAATGGTTAGATCCGAGCTCACTGGAGCTCACATCCCTCCTCGAGCTCCTGAGTTTCACAACATGAAAAGGAAGAACTCATTGTACAATTTAAACCGTCTTGTCTTAAGCAAAAGTTGTTCAGTTCCATTGTTACTTTCCTCGTCGTTCCTCATTTTTTCACCAGCTTGGCACAAAAGGCCCAAGACCCGGGACCAGTGGTATTAAAAGGTCACTGGTTCCCCTTTTCACCCGCCCTTCTCGCGAACCAAAGTATTCAAATATGTATGTTAAATCTTGTACTAACATTAAGATTTCTATGGTTTAGACTAGCAAGGTACATCATAATTGCGGAGGAATTGATTGGTAGCGCTTGATTGAACAACCCTTTTCTTGGCTTTAGATGACAAAGATGTATGAACTCCTTCTGAGTGAGTTGAACTCCTTTTACAAACGTTTATTTCAACTACTAATTTAGCCTGAGTGTACCTACAATACGATTTAGATAGTGTTAAGGAATTTCTACGACAATTGTTGGAAAACCACAATGTTTGTAGTATATGTGTATGAAATAATAAGATATCAGAATTTGAGTTCCTTGAGATAATCCCTGTTATATAATACATCACTTATCGTTAAATCTACATTGAATTAGAAGTACTAACGATAAGAGAGCATACAAAAAATATTCATTTGAGTTAATATATTTACATTAGAGCAGCGAAAGACAATCAATTTAACTAACGCGCATGGAATTAAAGATTCGTTTTGAAGAGAAAATCTACCAAATATTTATGGATAGTAGAGATATTATGAAGCATTTCAATTTCACTCAAAATTTACCGATGCTTTAATTGAGTTCAAAGGAATTGGATTTATTAATCGAAATCTTTCATCATTTAAATTTATTTACATATTTGTTTTCCTGTCTCAAAAGAGAATCAAGAGACAGACTGCTCGATTGAATTACAATCGATATTGATTGAGCGCCTGCTCGTACTGTCTTCATGATTTACAATTCAATTTCCTATTATGCGACTTGATAAATTTATCTTTAAAAGATGAATTACTTCCAAACAAAATTGTAATATTGTTTTACAAATTAAACGTCACATCAGCAAGCATTATCACAGTCATTTGCGAGCTATCAAAGTTGAGTCTTTTTTATTTAGATGTGCCAGCACTAAGCTGGCACATCGATTTTTATTAAATCAAAACTAAATCCAAAAACATGAAATTGGGTATTAAGTTACGAGTGACATTTCAGTGTTAACGTTTAAAGTTTATATTACCTATTTCGTTGGAACTATTCCTCTCTCTAGGACATTGTAAGTATTTCCTATTATCTATTGTAAATGACATTTTACTTTCACGATAGGTATGAGTAGGCTAACCTAAAAATTCAATTTGTCATACTAAAAAAAATACACGCCTGGTATTTCAAACCTAATCAAGTAAGACCAACCATTTAATTTTTACATAAATTACTATCATTAAACCTACATTTATTCAGGCTACGTTAGACAATTTAAATTGACAAATATAAATATATATGGAAGTACTCACAATTTGATTCGATAATGCTTTGTTGACGATGACGATGACGATGATTGATTATTTAAGTGTTTCGAAAAATTTACGTCTATTATATATTTCAAAATTATTTATCAGCATATAATATAATTTTTGTTATTAATATAACGAGAAACATATATTATGAATTATGATACCAAATTACAATTTATTAGAAATATTGTTGGGAAATCGAGGAATGTAGGCTAATTTAACGAG
This sequence comes from Neelides sp. FZ-2019, assembly GCA_009869795.1. Taxonomy (NCBI): domain Eukaryota; kingdom Metazoa; phylum Arthropoda; class Collembola; order Neelipleona; family Neelidae; genus Neelides; species Neelides sp. FZ-2019. The sequence continues at coordinate 6,031 of VJMY01001302.1, read as the reverse complement.
TATAAGAGTAGATCTACGAAGAGTGTACAAAATGAGTTATTTCTTCAGAAAACAACAAACAAACTGGAATGATGAGTTTGAGAGTTTAATTGGGAAAATCTCCTATATATAAACCCTACATTACATACATACAGTACATACAAAGATTATACTTGATATATAAGGCATATTTTACACTATTTAATGAATGTAATTAACTCTGTGGCTTACGATTTTAGACTAATTACAAGAATGAGGATATTCGATAGAGGTGTGAATTTTGAATGAGTAAATGTGGGATCTCTTGTGAGGAAGGAAATACTAATCATACAGTTTATCTTAATACTGTACCAGTGTTCTTCATTTCTATGCTTTTGATTCATCTTAAACAATTTATATAAATATCTACGAACATCTTTGGGGTATGTTTAGACATTTCTATAAAAACATAGGTTTGGAGTTGGAGCTCAAAGAGTTTAATAAGTAGTTGGAAGTTGTAGGTTGAACATATTTAACAGTGATTTATATTCTAATTTCTCATTTTGTTTCTCTAATCTATAAGAAAATGTACCGACAAGACTGAACTATAAATTATTAATGGAGAAACCCGCATTATTCAATATTTTAAAATGATTAAATTTATTGCGTGAGTGTGAGGTAATGTATGTATATATATATAAGAATATATATATGCCTTAATATACATCTTCACACATATTCATATAGCTTATACTTACAAAGGAAAAGTATAATTAAAAACAAAACTTATATTACCTCAGAGGTTTAAAGAATATTACAATATATTGTTAACTCTTTATGTTTACATAAATATGTCGAGTTGACGTTAGGACCTTTTCATATTAATTGCCTATTAATATGAAGATTGATTTTGATTAAATGAATTTATAATACAAAATGCTCCAAGATATTTTCTCGATGCCTGTAGGAAAGTCTTAAAATATTGCAGGTTATATAGTAAATGAAGCTTAAATTTCGTACATTAAAATAAGACTGATAAGAAATCTTGTGAAATGGTTGCTAATTTAAAGATTGATTAACATACGCCATTTTTAAATCAGTCATGGGCAGGTTAGAAATATAGACTATGAATATATAGTGTTAATTAGGATTTAATTTAAATTTCTTTTAGCAAATATTACAAATATCTACGCTGCTTTTCTGTTCCCCTTCTACTAGCCCTTTTGAATAAGTAGAGGAGACTCCACTTAAACATACTCTATTTATGAAGATTAGAATTATTCTCAATACTTATCCACCTTTATTCGTTGTATGTATCATTTCCTTTCATACATACTTATTTAATCTCGGACAATTAAAGCTCAATAATTTATAGTTTTTATATTTTAGGATTTTTTAAACATTTCAAAATATTTTGTACTTGTATAAATGAGTTGATGATAGTTCAAATGTATCGTTCAATTCTTTTAACAAGTAAATCGAAATGTCTTATAAATTTTCTTGGAGATGAGCGATATTATTTCGAATGAGTTTGAATTTTTAAGTCTAATCATTTTTATCCGGTAGTGGAAGTGCAATTAATGAAGGCTGAATTAATATTTGAAACCAAAAATTCTTTTTAATGCTTTAAATTCATTTCTGTTGCGGTCCAAAGAAAGTACGTTGAAGAAAGTTTTAATCAAAAGGACGTATATTGACTATAAGCCTGAATTTCCAACATTCTACAAATACCATACTTATACACCTATTTAACAAAGATGATATATTGTATTTAGAAATCGTTCTAATATACATTAAAATCTATTGTACTTACTAATTGAGTATTTTACTTGAAATTCAACTCGGCTTTAATGATGGTGTTAAATTTTTAATTTCGCATAGTCTGCTTTAACAATATACACTTACCCGGGATACATTTACTGTTGAAATATTAGATTAATTAATTTCTTTTCATTATCATTTACCTCTGCATAAATATATTGACTTATTGTTAGTAATCCATGTATTTAGAGTTTTCCAAATTATATCTTAAGCTTAATTTATTTCTTCAACGTGTGTAATAAACAACTTCATCGATGACCTGCAAAACTAAAAATGTTTAAGAACTAAAAAATTATAACCCTATAATACCTGGATATATATATATATATATATATATATATTAACATTAACACTAATTAACTATATAAGATATATATGTATATGTTATGTACAAGTTCTATTAGTAATATACATCGTAAAATATGTAGCCACATTACAGATGCGATCCAAACATTATAAAAAATTATTATTCGGTTATTCAAACTTTCAAATATTAAATAATATACGCGATGGCGAAGAAAGTGTTGGAAGTAATGAAATTAAATCTTATTCATTCATTAATTAGAATAAATTATCTAATATGCCGTGTGTACTGCAATTGCATAGTATTAGATTTTGAATTTCCTTGAAAGCCTTATGGAAAAATATCCTTATTTGTGTCTCTATATGCGTGTGAATGCGATTGAACCTACGAAATGAAATAAAATTAATCATTGCTAAAAAATTAATGTTTTTTAATTGGCATATATTTTACAGAGATGAAGTGATGAATCAATTTAAAAATGTTTGCTCTTAAGTGAAAGCTACATATAATTATACACAATTATTTACATTAAAGATTGTTTAATTATTAAATATTAAGAGTCATTTTTTATATTTTTAATACACCTATCAATATAATTTATTTATTTGGATTTATACGAAAATTTTACGTTTGGTTAAATTAATAAAAATTATTATTTACATCATATAAACACAAGTACGGTAGCGTACTTATATATTACAATAATAGTAAAATTTGCGGTCAAAAATGATATTAAGTTCACAACAGCGGGATATCGTGGAGACATTTAAGAATTTTTAACAATTATTTATGAAATTATCAATAGTGATTCACTTTAAGCAACGTTCGAAATAGGTTGTACCAACGTATCCACCTCTCATTGCTTTCATAACGTTGGACTCGAAGAGTCGACGGTTCGATTGAAGGACATCAGCAGCCTCCTTGTTCAAAGGATCTTCAGGATTCGGCTCCTGTCATAAAAATAAAATTTCTGTTAACAAAGGTTAAAACTTATTGTTCTACTGTTGTAAATTACAATCAGATTTAATATGAATTGACATAAAGTATTTTATAATTAAACCTCAAGATCGAAATCAAGCGGGCGTAATTAAACATAGCAACCTTTTTTTAAAATTATGACATCATCTGCTCAATCAAAAAATAATTTGATTTCATATGAGAACATCTAAAATGATGGTTAATTATTAAATCATTTAACGAGACTCTTTAACTCTTTTATTCTTTGTAAACTTGCGTTTTCAAATAGCTTTAACTTTTTTGTCTTAAGAGTCCGCGACAAATGAATTTCAGATTCGTAATCAGCACACCTAAATTGACTTAAAAGCACTAAATTCGTATTAAAATTCGCAATGGAATAGAGGAGAGGGAATAAGTTACTTATTCCCACTTTTATTTATGACCTTTAATTGCTTTTCTTTTTCAATTTCGATTTGAACAGATGGCATCGCACTATGAAATTTTTTCTCAAAATTCTGCATAGTAACGAGTCAATTTCGTTACCTAATAGAGTATGTATTGAAATTATGAGCTTTATTTTAAAAGTGCTGTTATTCATCAACAATTCAATCCTAAAGTAAATCAAACTTCTACTTCCACATATTTCTCAATTTTAGCTAAATTGGCTTTAGAATAGGTTTGAATATTAAAATTCCTTACCAAAAATAAGTATTGGAGGCCGTAGACAATGGAGTTGACGGTGAGGACGGGCTTCCAATCTTCTCTCAAGATATTTAGACACACATTTCCCTCGAGGTCAATGTTCGGATGGTAAACATGAGTCTCACATTTGACTTTCGGAGGTTCATGAGGATAGTTGGCTCCGATCCGAAAATTAAAGAAAAATCTACCACCCTTGTAGAATCCTTCATCAGGACAGATGATGAGTTTGAAATTTAAGAGATCATCTGGATCTGGAAAGTCAGTTGAACATGTCTTTGGAAGATTGAGTTCATTCAAATCTGGAAAGAAAGGAGTTCGGTTACCCTCACATGTTCCATCACTATAATGTTACGCAATGAGCGAGTACAATTTTATATTAATCAAAAAACCCCGTTACCCTTCATAACGCGGAGTTGGGCTGGCGATGCTCTCTTGACTGACGACGTGGACGAGGGCACGGACTCGCCCTCCTTTTTCTGCTGTTTCAGTGAGAACAATTTGATCATTCTGGTCTTGGACTCTGGGTCAGTTGTAACTACAGGGAAGAGTTCAATCTGGTGGACGAGGATTCGGGGATTCCTCACACTTAGTTAATTTTAAATGAGGGTCGAGACGACGAGAGCTCAAGCTGAGCTGACGGAGCTCTCCAATTTAGAACACGTACAAAGACGAGCTATAATAGATAATAGGTGGAAAGCAAAAGATTAAATGAAGGAGAGCCGTTGCCGTTTCCTATGTTCATGTATACGTATGGAGTCAAGTGAAAGTGGAACTACATGGCCGAACCAGTTCAACCTCCTTCTGCCCTCTTCTGTTCCTTGAACTTGTCACAGTCATTATTTCCTCTTTTCAAATTCATCGTCACCAGCTCGTCTCTCTCACTAATGAGGTGAGCAGGTGAGTCTCGTGAGAATTTACAAAATTCCAATTTACTAAAGGTAAATATTAAATTTCAGAGTTGGACAAAATGCTTTTACATTGCTTGCGAACGTTGAGAATACTATCAAATAATTTGACAATTGGAATTATACCCCAACGAACCTTCATCCTCTCGTCAGCTACCAATAAAGAATTCAAATGGTTGTCCTACAATGACACGATATTTCCACCTCAGGAGATGTCGGAACCAAGAAGACCCGCCGTAAATAATATTTTATTTTAAATTAGTTCTTTTTGCAAATATTTCTAGTTATTATTTGATTTGTTCAAGTAGAATTATTACTCTCGAAATCCTTGTGTTTTCAACTAATTGACTAACTTACATTATAAGGATAAAATGATTAATTAATTTCTGTTTTTAAATTTCAGTATGTTTGTCATATGAAAGAAAGCGTCAAGTATAGCCCCGATAAACTTTGGTATCCCGCTGTATTCGTCCGAGGAATGTCAATCGACGAGGCTATTAGGCAACTCGACTACGTCAAAACAAAAGGAGCCTACATTGTTCAAGAAACTTTACTTGAAGCAAGAGAAATTGCTGTAAAGGAGCACAACGTCGAGTTTAGAACGAATTTGTGGGTTGGTAAGTTGAATTTAAGTCCAATGAATAAATTTACTCTTCTTCTGTTGAATTCGTTTAAGCTTTATTGATTTATTGATATTTAATTAATAGTGAGAATTGTAAACTAACAATGGGTCTTTTATGTTTGGTTTCCAGCTGAGTCCTTCTCAGGCAAAAGTGTATACGTAAAGGGGCTAAGGAGGCATGCAAGAGCTCGATTCGGAATGGTTAAATACAAATACTCTCATTACTTTGTTCGATTGGAAGAAGGACGTCCTCCAGAAAATTATTATTTACCAAAAGTTCTCGATGGCCCTTCCTTGCTAGAAGAATGGATTCGCGAGCGAAGAGAACAGCAAATCGTTAGATCTTATTAAATTATCTATGAGTAAATATCAATTTTATATACCTTTGCATTTATCGAAGTAATAAAAAATTAAAAATAATAGTTCATTTAGTTTATTCTCATTATTGTATATTTTTTATTTGATTTATGAGGAGGAATAATTATTAATTGGAGCATTATACACTAAAACAAGTGTTGACTTGAGAAACAAAGAGTCTTTTTGTCAAATTTTTAATCTTTATTTCATTTAAAAAGGATCAGCATTATCAGCATTGTAATTAAGGGCAAGTATCATTTTTAGAATTCACTAATACCTATTAGACTTTAGACTATTGTCTAAAGTCTAATGGCATATGTGTATTAGCGTGATTACCACAATACTTTTACACCTCTATCCAAGTATATTCTAATTAAAAGAAGGCTCAAGAAGTATTTAATTTTA
>VJMY01001301.1:0-14874 GCA_009869795.1 Neelides sp. FZ-2019 | reverse complement strand
AATACTGTATTTGTATTTTGAGGGGATTTAGAAAAAGTATTTTGTATTTAAAATGCATTTTTTCTTCAACTCAGCCCTGATATCGACTAATGTTACATGGCATATTATGAAATAATTTCGTTCATAATCAAATATCAAATAAATTCGGTCTCATAGTATATGAATATTTGTATTAATCGAATGTTAACTTTTCCAGACATCTCTTGAAATTCGGCGAAGTGAGCAAATACTTGGGATACAATGCTTTGAGTGATTTTTTCCCAAGGATGGATTTAAAACCCAATGCTGCATGTGATGATGAGCGTTGTAGAAACCAACAATCAAGGTACCAGAAATGGAGATTAGAAAATCCTGAAGCAGAGAAGGAAAAGGTCGTTGATGAAGAAGAAATCATTCACGAAGAAAACAACTGGGGAATTTCCCTCGTTGACGAAAGTGTCCAAGAGTTTTCTGCAGAATGCCCACTCGATCTCGCCGCAGGAATTAAACTTGCTTATGATATTCCGGAAAAGCCGCTACATCTCAGCTCTGAGGATAGCACATTGGATGTTGGGGAACAGTCGCTCGAAGATTTAATGAAGGAACTTAAAGCGATGAACAATTAAAATAGGTTTTTTGAATTACATTTATTTTTTATTGAATTCAAAAATGCATTTTTATATTAAAAACGTTAATATCCTTAAATTAAATTCCACTATAAATATTATTAAACAGTATATTTTACAGTTGGTTCAGAATTTATCTTTTGGTTTGGAACAAATTGTTTTGTTTATTTAGTTTAAATGATTTCAGTATGTATTTATATATAATAAAATATGAGATTAAGAAAGTAAACCAGACACTTTTTTTTATCATCAGTTGAAAATCGAAGTTAAATATTGACTTTAAAAATAAGATGGATAGGTGGCTTAAATCTAATGAAATCATAAATAAAATAATTTGAACTCTCAGAATAAATAAACCATAAAAATAAAACTTTCATTTCAATATACAATTTGCTCGGAAATATTCCGTTGTTTCGAAAAATATCCTAAGAATTGGGTTTGGTCAAAATGAAAACAAAATATTGACAAACTTAAATGTCAAGTCATTTTACTTTTAGTACAAGCCAATTGACATGCATCTGTTAGAGATATTAGTTTATTAGTAAACCGTTAATTTTTGGCAAATAGAAGAGAATTTCCATTTAGGTAGAGGTACCTTTTGAAGTTGGACCATTTGAGAATTAGAATAGTCTTTGAACTCTAATACAAAGTAGATAATGTACTTAGAAATCAATAAACACCTAAATATTATCTAATTAAAGTTTATTAAAGTTGCTTCTTTTTGACCAAACCAGGGCCTAAAACGGCAATAGCGAGAATTCCTAATCCAATCCCTATTTTAGGAGAGATTATGTCGTCTAGAGTCTTCAGATCTGAAAGCATGCTTCCAGCTTGAACGGTCAGAAAATTATACGGAATCAAACCTGAAAATTCATTAGTGGATTACAAAATGATCATGAATATGTGTAAGACTTGAGATTTTATAGTATTGGAATGGGATAGAGCAGAATGAATTAGGTAATGTTTCTCACCGACAAACACAGAGAAGAAAAATTTCAACAACGGGACGCCTACTATCGGTGATGACATGTTAAGAAGCCAATTCGGTGTCATTGGAAAAATTCTCAAGCTCAAAAGGAAAAAGAAAAGACGATCTTCATTCTTGGTAACCTATTTATGAGAAAATATTGCAAAAGATAAAGTAATTAGTATTGATGTTATTCAAATATATAAAAATATGTATAAATAACGTATATATTTTAAACGTTTTTTATGAAAGAACTTACAAGTTTTCTGAAAGAAACAATCTTATTAGAAACAAATCGAAGCAAGATTTTATGTGTGACAAACTTGGAGATCAAAAAACAAAATGATGCTCCAATGGCACTCAAGACATTACACAAGACGAACCCTGTTAATATGAAATTAAATTGAAAAAATTGTCATTCATACATTCATGAGAGAAGAAATTGAAAAATAAAAATCTATTTTCACTACTTTTACCTTTCCAGAGTCCAAACAGAGCTCCGCTCAATAAATTCTAAAAAAAATGTTTATAAATGAAACAACTCAATTTTAAGAAGTTTAATTAAATTGATATTGATTATAATGGATGTTAAAGAGGTTAAACTTACAAGAAATACAGACCCTGGAATTGCAAATGTTTGTTTGTAGAGATAAGTTGAAGAGAATAGCAAAAGTGTGTAAGGGATGTTGGCTTGTAAAACCTATAAAAATATTTTAAAAGTTATGAAATCGTACACATTACAATGATAATCACTATTTCATATAATAGTTATATTTAGAAATTATTTTTTAATTTTAGTTTTCATTACCTCCGCTAAATTGTTTATATCTTCAATGTCTTTAGGAATTTTTAATCTTTCCTATAATTAAATAAAAATCATAAAGTTATATGGTATAAATTTTTCTCAATAAGAAAAACTAAATAGCTTTTAGAATTAATATTATATAATAGGCATATGTAATTAAGTAATTGGATAAAAGATATTAAAATGAATTAGAAAACGAAATGAAAACTCACATCAGGACCGCTGTACATATATAGGAGATATAGCCATGAAGTTGAACATCCGAGTATCGTCAAGAAAAGTAAAATGTTTTTAATCATATTAAATGAGGAAAACTTAACGAGCTTAAATATAACTTAAAGCTTAAATATATGTAAAATATTTAGCTTTTTGTCGTATGATATATTTTTATATAAGCTAAATTAAAGAAGAGTTTAAAAAGCAAAAACTTCACTAAAATTGTCGTGAATCAGGATTCGTCAGTAAAAGGAATCTCCCGGCAAAAGAGCATGAATGTTCAAGAAACTGAATGAACTGAGTGAACTGAATGAAGGTTCCCAAAGAAAGAACTTTGCAATGCACTTCAGAGCAGACTGACGTGAGAGAAGGGAATAGTCAGGCGGATTTTCTTTTTCTTCCCCTGCTAGTTTTTAACATTTTTAAGACTGATTATTTGTTGATTATTTATTACTTTTAAAAGCTTGATTTTATACCGAAGTGGGTCATTTTGACCAATTTTAAATCATTTAGGAGAAATAGTTATTATAACGAAACAATCGAGTGTTTCACTCGTCGCGTTTTATTCCGTAAGACAGCATAGGAACTCCGAAGTGACTTTTATTTCCTTTGTTAGTCAAATATTCAAATGAGTGTTGGTTATCGTTTGAGTTAACTTCGAGTCGTTCTCGGATCGTCGGGTGAATGAAAGTAACTTTACTCTCACCATCGATGATTCTTGACTGAACATAAAAAAGCTAAATTGAGTTTATTTTTATTTTTTAGGCTTGCTTCCGACGTGCCGACCTGTCGAGTTTTTAGGAATATTCAAATTGGGATTCCACGACTTTACATATTACTTTTTGAAGAAGTAAGTTAAGGATTGCTAAGTTTTTAGTTTTATAATTCTATAAATTTATATTTATAAAATATATATACTGATACAGATACAAGTGATACATAAAAGCAATCTTTGTGTTTTCATTTATTCTTTAGTAGAATTTTAATTTTCAAGTAAAAATGGGATTTGAATGCATAATTTGTAACGAGCGACTCGAGGATCCAGCACCGGAAAGGAATATCAGCACCAGCCCAAAGAAAGCACCAACAAGAGGAAGAACTCGATCGAAAAAACCACCAACACAGTTTACAGCCACAGACATCGTCTCGTATAAATGCGGGCATTGTTTTCACACGAGTTGCATTGAAGACTGGTTTGCCAGCACTCCGTAATATGTTTATTATTTTACTCTCTTTCATAGTTAATTTTCCTGATGCATGTTATTTAATGCTAAATTAATATAAATAAAAATAACATGATCATTAAATTAATTAGTATAAATTATGATTACAAATTTTAAATTGACAGGAAACGTGAATGTCCTTCTTGTCGAGGACTATGTCCACCTCGAGATATGAGAAAAATGTATCCGTCCAAGGATGATTCCTTCATTGAACCTCATCAACCGCCATTAACTGTTCCGGCCCAAGTTTCAGCCCCAATTCAGTCTCGAGTTACAACCGGTACAATTACAGATCCAATTCTGACTCGACTTCCAACCAGTACAATTACAGCTTCAATTCCGACTCGAGTTCCAACCAGTACAATTACAGCTTCAATTCCGACTAGAGTTCCAACCAGTACAATTACAGCTCCAGGATATTCGATTGATTCACTTGGCCCGACTTTAGCCAGCATTAAAAATCATATTGATCATCTTGAGCATGTTGAATTGCGACAACCACAGTTACAATACAACCCACAGCCAGCATTATTTGGACCGCCAACGGCCGCATGCACTTGGAGCCAGGCTATGGCTCGTCATCAACCCACTAACATTGCTCAACCTTCAAAGCCCTCAACAGCAACTTCAGCTTCTGGAACTGCATCTAGTACGATAACATCAAATACCAACAGTTTTTATGAAGGATCTGAAACTATAGGAAAGCCTATTAGATTTGCCTCAGGTCTTCAAACGCCATCTCACATGAATCATCATCACATCAATGTTCAGAAGTCGCCAAGCGATGAAAGGCCATCTTGCTCACAAGGGTCAAATATATTTAATCTGTATTGTGACGACCTTTGCAACCAAGACATGTTGCAAAGAGAATTACGTAGATTTGATGAGACTTGCGAACAATATAAAAGACAAAATGAAGAAAGAGATAGAGCTCAAGCCGAATATTTCCAAAACATCGACTATTATAGGCGTCCAATAATAGGTCCTTATATTTTACATTCTCAACATTTTCACAGGCAATGGTGAAGGACCTCCCCTTTCCAAAATTCCGAGAAAGACCAATGCCACATCGATTGTCCCCGGAGCTAACAACGAGATTCCCACTTCGTCAACAAATATGCTTAATCACAATGCTGGAAATACTCCTGGAGCTTCAGGTAGCGCACATGTAAACTTCATTCCTATTGTTTCACCGAAAGTTCGTAGACAAAATAACTCGACGATTTATCCAGTCATTGATTTAGAAGAACCTTCCAACAATACTCCTCCTTTCTGGAGCTGCTGATCCTACGCTTCATGAAACACTAATGTATGATTAGAACTTTAAATATTATTCCACTAATTTCTCAAAGTTAAGTATTCTCAATGCCATTAAATATATGTCTAAACATTAGTTTTTAATTGCTTATCAGTGCTGATTTGACAATGTACAATGTGGTAAAACTAGTCTGAATTTCGCTAATTAATTTAGTTTAATTTATTTATTACACTCATTTTGTACCACATCGTTATTGTCAATGTCAAACCATTATTACATTGCTCATTAGCTTAACTTCGACACTTTTACAAGATCTAATAATGCAAATCATTGTTCATCGATTCTTTTTCGTATTTCCATCTTGCTAAGGACTCATGGTTTTTAGATTCAATATCATGCGTTAGGCTAGGATTCTTGCCATCCTGCCCCAACTCGTGCTTTCAAAACTTTCAATGCATTAGAAGATTAGGACTAAAAGTAAATAAAGATTGATAGAAGCTTGTGCTGTTTCAATTTGCAAAATTGGTTTTTACCTAATTATATAAATATATATTATGTATATTCTTGACGTGAGACAATGTGCCCTAGCTTTCAATTGATTCATTTCATTTAAAAAAGTCTTATCGAAATGTCATTAAGGTTTTGTGGTTTGTTTTTAAAAACATTGAATGACTCAATTATTTTGAGCTTTCAAAAAGATAGGTTTAAATTAGCGTTTATTATTAGACAATTTCAACTATCGTCCTTCGATTGCAAATTAAAATCTAATAAAAACTACATTTTTCGAGAATCGAAAATGTTAAAGAAATTAATGACAGGATCAAGCAGCAGGAAGTAAGCAATTTTTATTCATATTAAATAAATCCATTCATTCTATTTTTATTTAAAAACAATAAATAATGTTTTTGTTTTTTTAGAAAAAAATTCTACTCCGTACCACAAACGGCGTCAAAGACACTGGAGTCACTGGGTTCCACTGCGACAGCTGGTCAAGCCGGATCAAAGAAGCCTCTCAGAAGAATTCAAGTTCTGAATGACATTTTTAGTCAATATATCACTGAAATTATGTCAAATGGTGAAGTCGGAGAAAAACTCGTTGGCCTCGGGATTCAAATAACCGGAGTACGAGTGGCGAATGACTTTACTGTCATTTCCGTTTACTGGGTGGCAAATGAGAAAGAAGATTTCACTGAAATTGAAAAACTACTCGAGAAGACAGCAAGGAGCTTAAGACACGAGCTCTCTCAATTACGAGTCATCGGAGTTGTTCCACCAATTCAATTTACTCAAGACAAACATTTTTTCAAAGCATTGTATGTTGAAAAAGTCCTTGCTTCATTGGACTATGGCCCTGACTATGAGCCAAAAGAATTGGGCTACGGCTTAAGATCTTTTACTACAAAGAATGCCAAATTATCAAATGATGTTAAAAGCAAAATAAACGAATTCGAGAAAATTGCAGAAACCACTGAGGAAGATCAGGTAAAATCAGACTCTTTTGATCTTACCAGTGAAAATATGAAGAATGATCTTCTAGGACTGGACCATTTTAAACTTATGTCACAAGTAATTAAATTCTCCTTAATATCTATTCATATTCAACATATAATTAAGAAATTTTAATTACTATTCATATATAAACATTTAGGGTAAAATGCAAATGATAAAACAATTATGCCTTTCAAATTTTAAAAATTTCCATATTATTTAACAGGTAAAGGAACGTGTGAGTCATATAAAAAATAAAATAAAAATCAAAGAGGATGAAATTCCAACAGAAATCCAACCTTTATCTAATACTGAAATACTTATCGAAGAAAGTAATGCAAATCGCAAAGGTGAATTTCAGAAATTTTTAAAGAAGAGGAAAATTGCTTGGTCGAAGGAGCTTAAGTTGCATACAATGAGTGAGAAAGAAAAGGATTTTTATGAAGCTTCAAAGTATAGAGCAATGACAGAATTCGATGAGCCAGATGAAATTGAAGAGAAAGATGAAATTGACGATTCGTATGAAAGAGATTTAGAAGCCGCATATAATGGATTTAAAGAAAAGTTTTGATATTATAATAGCCATTTTATAGAAAACTATTATAATGATGCAGTACGTTTTTTACTAAAAATAAAATTAATTATATACATTTGAAAATATTTTACTATTTAATTGTTGATTTATTTTCATGAATTGGAGCAATGTTGACACGATTATTGAACGAAGAACTCCAATGAAGAGGATTAAGTAGCTAATTAAATTACAATGTTTTATATTGACAGTTTAAAGAAGAGGAATAGAGGAATAAAATTAAAATCTCTTGATTGTGATTAAGCGTAGTTGGGTTCTTAGGTTATTAAACATGGACAAGTAATCCTTCAAATGATTATTGTTTATATTAATTATATAACTTGTTACATTTCGTATTTGTTATACTTTTATGTATAGTTAATAACTCAACCTAAAGGAATGATTGTATTTGTGTTCATTATTACCATTATTATATTATTATTCTCGTCTAAATATTTATCAAATAGTTTACACTTAGGTGAATGACAAGGGATAAGAATAAAATACAATTTTATAGGTATTTTTATAAACATGTCAATCACCACTTAAATAATCCGAACAACAATATCTATTAGAATACGTACATCTTCTTGATTAGCTAAATATCTTGTAAATTTTATATATCATAAGTATATTTAGGTACTTAACTTATACATAAAATGATATTGCCTTAGTTTGAGGCCATTTTTAGAAATCTTTCAAAAATCGACTATTTGAATAATGAGTGCGCTTATACGCTTTTGTTTTAATTCTAAAGGGTAAGGGAAAGGATAAAAGATTACATGATGAATTTCTATAACATAAAGGAAGACATTTTTAGATCTGGCTAATTACATTTGGCAAAAACCCGTTCTTTTCCATCGCTATTTATCTTATATCTTAAATAAAATTAGGTGTGTCATGAGTGTGAGCTACCTGTTTTCATACAATAAATGACTAATATATTACCGAAGTTAAAATCAATTGTCCGTCTCAAATTAAAATTCCATGAGAGAATGAACAGGGTATTTTAGTTTTTTTCGTCCTTCTAAATCAACTAGTTCCATCACGACGAGACATCCAGCAATTTCGCCACCGTTGTCTTCAACAATCTTACAACCAGCTCCCAGTGTTCCTAGAAATCATGCCCTCATTAAATCTACACGTAACATTAAGTGCTATTATTCTTATTATTTATATTGCTTTTGGGTGAATCATAATCGCTTATTGAGGCTTATCTCACCTCCAGTGGCCAAAAGGTCGTCGATGATCAAAACTTTTTGTCCCTCTTTAATGCTTGACTTTTGCATCTCAAACGTGTCCTGTTTTTAAAAATATTTTCAATTATTTTAATGTTAAACATGGTGAGGATTCATCGTCTTTAAGAATAATACTGATAGTTCTTACTGTGCCATATTCTAGTTGATAAGAAACTCGAGCAAGCTCTCCGGGTAGCTTCCCTGATTTCCGAATGGGAACGAAGGGAAGTTGAAGCTCGATGGCGATAAAAGAACCGAACAAGAATCCTCGAGACTCCAGTCCAGCGACAGCCTCTACATCTGGAATGTTTTCTCGTATGTATGTAATCATGATGTCTTTAAGGAGCTGAAAGGCTTTGGGTTCAAGAAGCAAAGAGAAAATATCCCTGAAAGAAAAATAAAATATAAATATTTTTAGAATAATTGATCGGCGTGAAGATTTCATTATAAATATAAGGAATTTTAAGACTAATTTTCTTATATAAGGAATTAGAAAATTGAATTAATATTAAATAGTTATTACCTGAATAGAATTCCTTTCTTGGGGAAATCTGGGTAGATTTTAATTTGATCTTTGAGGTAATTGAGCTTTTCTTCCATTTTTCAACTATTTATTTGGTTATATTTTGAGTCTTCTATTGGAATTACGACCAAGAACATACAAACTTCAACTGATTTGTCAATTTAACTACCGATAAATGACTTTATCTACTAATATAACTATTTAAAGATTAGCTATACATGCCTGTACAATGAACATACAAAATAAATATTTAAGACTATTTTTAATTATGTGCAATATAATAGGATTGACATTTAAGATAAGAATAGATTCGTTTCGTAAGATCTAGTTCTTGTTTGCCGCATCGAGCAGCATGCTATTTAGATCTCATAATACTTTCCATCTCACTTCATACGGTTATACCGCACATTTGCAATTTATAAAACGACGACACCATAATAAACCGCACGAGTAGTAAAATGGGATTTGGGAAGCATTTCAGTTATTATAAAACAGGAACCGCAGTTGAATTGAAAGACCTTGACGAATTTGTCAGTTGCCCATATGACATATCACACAGGTTCATGTACAAGAGATTTGTGAAGCATGTCTGGAGTTGCAGAAAGGTATTTTATTTTAAATATAGTATAATTTTAATTTGTCAAATTGCTTTTCATTTTGTAAATTCATATTAGAGAATTTCTTTGTAATAATTATCTTTTATTCAAAAAGCATCATCCAGAGCTTGCCGACATTATTGTCGTTTGTCCATTCAAATCCACTCATCACATTCACAAGGATGAAATGGAGAAACATTTGGAAGAATGCTGGGACAAGCAAGTTCAAGATGTTTACGAGCTAAAAAAATACATCAAGAAAACAGCATCATCAATAAGATTGCAATTATTTCAATGATCTTATATATATTTGTTTCACTTTTGATTATTAAAAGCTCATAATGAGTAATCACTAATAATTATATTTACTATACAGTACAAATTTTATTTAAACTTTATTAAGCACAATATTACCTATAACTTTTAAGTACGTCTACCTAAAAGTCCTTGTTAATTTGAATAAGTTAATCTATTTTTCCTTGTTTTTACCTTCGTATTTGTGTGTATTAAGCCATAAATGTTAATTTGCTTCTTATTATGAATAAAACGAGGAGCTTGAGAACATTTGAGAAGTAAATGATGAGATACTTTTATATTGGCGTGCGCACAAGGATATACACGTTCTGCCTTTGGTATTTCAGTCTGCAAGAGCCGGTCGTCGTTGACGGTCGAGTTTTGTCGAGTTTTCCCGATTTTCATCTCATTATTATTCCGATCCACCAGTTTTAAACATTTTAAACTTAATTTCATTAGATCTCTATTTTGAATATCACCATTTTACCAATAAAATTTCATTTGATTTTCAAATATAGGCTTAAAAAAATAAAATCTCTTATCGAATCTTTTAATTTTCAATCCAGTCATTTTAATATGCCTTTTAATAGAAAGCTTTCTTCCTACCATAGTCATTTTAGGAATGTAATAGTTCAAGATATATAAAGTCTTTTGAAGTATTTTAAAGATCTCGAGTCAGCCATTAACCATTATATTCGGAACTCTCATCTCATATTATCTCATTTTTAGCACAAATCTCTCAACAATTGATTTCTGCATCCTCTTCACAATTTATCGCTCAATCAATTGGCTGATATATTTATAAACAATAATAGATAAAATGAAGGGGAATAAATTCCTAGTATCTCTTATATTTCTTCATCAGTTAGTTCAACAATCATTTTCCGAGATCCGGGTCTCATGGGGTAAGTTAACATGTTTTTCCCTTCATTTTCAATCCTCATTCATTCCTCATTATTTTCATTTTATTTAGTATAAGTTTATTGATTAAATGTATGGAAAATTCATTGAACTTATTCTAAACATTTCATTCATTTTATTT
The DNA here is from genome assembly GCA_009869795.1 of Neelides sp. FZ-2019. Taxonomy (NCBI): domain Eukaryota; kingdom Metazoa; phylum Arthropoda; class Collembola; order Neelipleona; family Neelidae; genus Neelides; species Neelides sp. FZ-2019. The sequence continues at coordinate 4,048 of VJMY01001301.1, read as the reverse complement.
TGTAATAAACGTGTTATAATAGTAGTTTTTGTAACTCGAGAAAATATTTGGCCTGGGTTATATAAGGAAGTGGAACTGGAAGGAAGCATTGGAGGAAAGAGGTTATACAATACACACGTCTGGTTATGGGTATGAGCATATCAGAATAGGGATGTTTCACGAAGGAGTGGAGTAGGGTAATAGTGCGAGGATTCGCGAACTGGGAGCCATCGTGAACTTCCTCTTCGGCACGTAGGCCCGAAACTTCGTTCCCATGGTCTCAACATAGGAAATAAGAACATTTCTAGCTTTTTTTCTCATTTTACCTCAAAGGTGCTGATTAGGAATTCCCCTAACTAACTGCTTGAACATCTTTGTTTATTCTCGAACTTGATTTGCTTATATGTGCTCAAGTTCACAAACATGAATGATTAATCGAATTTGTTTTTGTCAGATAGTAGGAAATGCTTCTCGTACACTCAAGTACATAATCTCTTATTAAAAACACTCATGTTAAAAAGCATCACAATCGTAAATCGTTATTAACTATGTTATAATATTACAAAATTGGTTTACGCTTCATTATCAATGCTTATAAATTATAATGCATTGCAAAACGAGAGGATTTGTGTATGAGGATCCTAAGTCTCCTAGGTTAAGATGAGATGAAAGAGAAGAGGTTTTAAGGGTTAATCTGAGTCAATGGAATAGACTGACTTTTCAGAGAAATTTGTGTCTTATACGCATAATACTACAAAATTACCTCATCCTAAATATTCCGGATATATTATTGCTGAGAATATTCCAGAGAAAACAACTACGCTCTACTATTATTTCACTGAACATCTAGGTTTCATATGTAGCATTGGATAATGAATCATTTCATACTTCACTACATAAATATTTGACTATTTTTCAGCACGTTAAACATATGGAGAGAACATACATAGTGTAATTAGAAATCATTGATGAAAATGTTGCTAATTGCATTTATTTTAAATGTGTAATGGTAATTTCACAATCAAGTGGAAGGACGCTTCATATCATAAATATACATTTTAGTGTTATAATCTGATTAAATGAAATGTCTTTTCATGCATGGGGAAATTATGGGTCATTCTTTTAAATTACTTGTTTAAATTATTGTTTAACAATGGCATTTTTTACAGATTTGCTAGGATCTAGTGACAAGAGTCTTCTTTTCTTCGACTCAAATGGAGTCAAGAAACAAGAAGTTCCTGTCCCTTTCCCAACCACTGGAACTAGAGACTTTAACACTTTAAGCGAAATTACTTGGAATCATCAAGTTATCACTGGATTAGCTAGAAACCCGAAAACTGAAGTCGTGTATTTATCTCTGCTATACCATTCAAAAGACGTTTACTCCATTGTTTCCTTTGATTTAAAGACCAAGAGTCAACTAATATACAAAGGTATTCACTATTGTAAATTATGACTTATGACCAATCTTATTTTTAAAATACAATGCCGCTCGTTATAAAACTGAGATTAATAATGTATTATCAATGAATTTTAGCTTAATAAGGATATAATAAATAAAATCTTGATTGAAATAAAATATTAATTGTTTAGGGTCAGGTAGCGGGATAGAAGGCATTGCGCTTCACAACGGGTCGTTGTATTGGCTCGAAAATAAATTCAATAAGAATAGCCACTTTATCTACGAGGTGAATGAACAATTAATAAATAAGAAGAGTGATGAAGCACCGAAGATAGTTTATAGCTCAGTATCAGACTGTAATCTTGGAGGATTAAGTTCAACTCCTGAAAATGTTCCTTCCACTTTGGGGTAATAAAATAAATCTCGACTCCTTTTTTCAACTCAAAATATAAATACCATTTTTATAAAATGTTTGATTTGTTTTGAAAATACTTATAACTGATAACAAATTGTAAATATTTTTATATTTACAGAGGGGGGTTGTACTGGTTTTCTTTATGTCGAAAGACCAATTCAATTGTTCACCTGAGAAATTCTCAAGTTTCAATACTTACTTCTGATGTTGGAAATGCAAAATCCCTTGTGATTTCCGAGAGTCATGTTCACTGGATTGAATATGTGTCCCGAAATAATGAATTTAAAATTAAAAGAATTCATTTCAATGATTCAAGAAACGTAGAAGTGCTCTACACAGGAACTACTTCTGGATATCCAAATTCATTAACTATTTTCGATACAAATTATTATTGGACAACTTCTTCAAAAGAAACTTTGTCTAAATTGAACTTAACTCTTGAACATAGTCAAGTTGATGTCATTATACCGGAAAAATCTCGTTGGCTAAATTCATTGTCTTCAAGAAATGTTCCTTTAAAGATTAATCCTAGTATAAAATCCCTCATATCAAATCAATCAGATTCACTTGAAACGAAAACCACAACAACCATACTGACGCCTTCAACAACGTCAGCCTCGACAACCGCTAAAACTAAACCCACGTTAACTTTAACAGTATCAACTACGTTGGCTTTGACAAGCGCTGAAGCTAAACCTACGTCAACAGTATCAACTACATCTACAACTCCAACTACATCTACAACTCCGAAGACATTAGCTTTAACGACTTGTCCCGAGAATTCTTGCCATAATTCCGGAACATGTGTATTATTTGAGCAAAATTCTTTTTGTCTGTAAGTTGATCATTTAATTAATTTTCATTATTATAATGTAAGTAAATTTCAATTGAACGTTTTTAAGAAAGTTTGCTTTACTTACTTGATCTAATTTACAAAATTTTGTACAGTTGCAGAGATGAATGGAAAGGGCCAAAATGTGAGATCAAAACCCATTTATCCGAAGATGAGGCAAATTTTTCTTTGCCGTTTTCCATTGTTGTTTCCTCGTTGAGCTTGATTATCATAATTCTTCTCATAATAATTATCATCCTTCTACTCAAGTATCGAAGAGTGAATTTGCACCCGAGAATAAGGAGAAGACTAATCGTCTCTAGAACTTCTGACACAGGAAGTCAAAATCCTACGTGCGAAATGGTTGACATTGAGAATTGTTGCAATATGAATGTTTGTGAAACTGTAAGACATTGATTTTTTAAATTTAGAATTATTTACTAAAAATGAAAGCATAAAGAAAGGTACAAGATTTTATTTATTTTCAATTATTAAGCCCTGCTATGAACGTGTGAACGTGAGTTCAGCAGGAAGCCAAAATCAATATTCTTCTTGTTATACCAAGAACTCTTTTCCGGAGGTAGAAGACAAAGAAAAGCTCATCGACCACTGAAATAGCTAACTCTGCAAAAAATGTGAATGGGTCACACCTTAAATGCATTGTGATGAGAGGTATCGTTACTTATTTGAGACCTTACCGTTTGTATATGGATACTTGATGACGTACCTTCAAACGATATCTCTCTGCAGCTAATAATAGTATTTAGCTTAAACTGTAAAATGACTTTACTATTTACAATTCTATATTTATAATATAATATACTATAGGAAATTTATTAAAAATTAAATTTATTTATTAAGAATAAGAATTGAAATGCCATTGTTAGCCAAACTGATTATATATTTTATAGTCTTCCATTATTAATAGTATCATTTTTAATGTTAATTAGCGTGATTGTTTTGATCACTTATGGTTGATGTTTTACCTCATTAATTTATATGAGAAGAGTAATTGAGTTTTGTGATTTAATTTATATAGTTATAAGAATGAAACAAGTCTTTGGAAAAGTATGTTTTATATTAGAAATTGCTCATTGTTTTAATTGCTATATCTGCAATTAAAAAAGTTTTCATATTGAATTCATTCTTCTTGATTTTCTTAACTGCACAAGGTTTACATAGTCGATCAATCATTTAAAGTTTCATATTTAATTTAAAATATAATTTAAAAATTGAACGAGGCCGGAGGCCGAAGTTCGATTGTAATTAATCGAATTACCTGTAATCCCGGAGTATAGGAGATACTATACGAATATGGTAGGTAGCTCTTAGATACATACTTACTGACATCATGTTTAAAGATCCAAAAAACTTTGGATCCCATTCCCCCGAGTCTCCCTTACACTATTTCCTGCTAGTG
>VJMY01001300.1:0-14875 GCA_009869795.1 Neelides sp. FZ-2019 | reverse complement strand
GTTCTTGTGGTTGAAAACTGCCTCGATGCCCAAGAAACTCGGATCCTCAACGGATTTCTTTTTCCCCGAAAAAGGTTCGAGGAAAAAAGGCTCGGTCACTCCGCGGGCTTCGGGAACGACAAGAACCCAACTGTGAGTTCTGTAGCCCAACATGGCATCTTCGACCTTCTGAGCCGCCTTGGCCTTTTGGTTGAAAAAACACAATTTTAATAGCATGCTTAGTTTAATTGTAACTCAATTACAATTAATACAATTAATTACAATTATCTTTCCAAATGTAGTAAATCAATTATTATACAATGAAATTACTAAAGTGAAGTTACCTATACATAATTAATTACAATTTTTCAAGTTCATTGCAACAGATAGCTGAAGTTCACAATCTTTTTAATAGTGAATGTTTTTTATAAATTCTAATTAACTTTAATGTTCAGTTAGATAATGTCAATTTAAAGTTAGCTTAAAGATGGTAATTTTAGCTAGATCAAGCTCATTAAAGTATGCTAAAGTTAAAGTTAATGGAAAGTTAATGTTAATGCTGAATGCGAGTTTACTGCAGCTTCTTCTTGCTCTCTTTGTTCCCTCTCCCTTTCCCTTTCTTCTTCCTCCACTTTCTCCTTTCGGATCTTCTCAATGAGGAATTGGCTCTTGACTTCGGGTTTTTTCCTCATGTTGTAGAGGTCATACGGGACGGGGAGATCCTCAGTGTCGGATTCCGCTGGAGATTCGTACCCGCGTCGTTCTTCAACCACTTTGGTAATCTAATCGCAAATGAAATTTAAACATTAATTAAACTTTAATTATACTATAAAGCTTCAATTTTTAATAAGATCTATCTGTATTACAATTAAACTTTAATCACCCAAATTAAAATGACATTCATAAAACATTCAATTCATTGGTAAATTAATTAACTGATTTAAATCAATTACAGATAATTATCTATGATAATTAAAATCATAGTAAGATCTATATGATTATATGATTTTAACTATAAATTTTAACTACCTTAACTAAGATAAAGATGAGATTTGATTAAATTGAACTTTAATAAGACTGACCTTTATTTTTCCATCATCCTTGAATTCCTTCAAGTAAGTTTTGGTGACGACGTTTTTGTCGGCATATCCGTCAACGACGTATGCCTTGAATCCCGTGCCAATGAGGATGGAGGCGAGGACGATGGACATTTCGTACGCGTTCGCCTTCCGCTCATCGTCCTCAATCACACTCTTGTGAGATTTAATTTGAGGAGGCTGGAGAAAAAGAAAGACTAAATTTATTAATATTTAAAAGTCCAATCACATTTATTTAAAACATTTATTAAATGTTAATTTCCCATTTAAGAAAAAACAGTTCAATAGAGTCCAACTCCATAATTCAAACTTCATTAAAATAGTTTACTTAATTTCAGTAAAGTAAATTTCCTTAATTATTTCTACTATTTAAACACATCTTAATGAGTTAAAGGAAACAAAAAATTAAACCTTAATTAGTCAATATGAAAATATTTCATGTTTAATAAATTCAGATTTAGTAAAAAAAATCAAAATTTAATTTAACGGATTTTAGTAATAATAATATATAATTATTGATATTGATGTTAATTAAGGAAACCAATTAACTAAGTGAATTGACCAAAATGCTTGAAGGCGACAGGATTTGCGGGGCAAAGAAGTCGGCCAGAAATGCAGCGGCTCTTTCGGGATCAAAGAAATCGCAATAGCCCAACATAGAAGGCGAAATGAACGTGGGGAACAGTTTTTGAAATCCGCCTGGAATTTTGTTAACAAGGAAAATTATGAAATTTAAGTAAAAGTCCGCTGATTTCGTTTAATTTTTTTCTGATTTGGTTCTTTATATTAAATTGAATATTTTAAGATAATTTAATGGGCTTAAATGGCCAATTTACATTCGTTCTTGGGTGCGATAAACAAAGGGCGTCTTTTCGGAAAAGCATTTTGAAACTGAAGACGAAAATTCTCTGCGTGCCACAAAACGGCCTTTTCTTTCGCCGAACAGGAAATGTAGGACTTGGGATACTTTTGGAACCTAATAATTAAATACCTAATTACATGTGCAGCTAATTGTTTAATTAGTTAATCAGCTTACCAAGAACTCTTATTTCTTTATAAGCTACTTAACTAATAAAACTGTCGAGCATAACAATATGACAACAATATTATCAGTTAGACTATAATGCTGTGCTTAGTATTTTCTCTCTTATTGTTAATTAATTAATCAATAGTTAGTTAGTTAATTATTAAAGTTATTTTTAAAAATGCAATTCACTTGATATCATCAAAATATTCTTTGTCAAAGGATGGCAAATTCTCCGGCCAGACCAGTTTGACTTTTGCCAATTGGTTCTGGAGTTCTTGGACGTTTGTTTGGGTCAACGTGGCGAAAGCCTCCATGACCGTTTGCTCGTCTTTGACCCTTGGAGCATCCGGGATGAAAATCTGTTCCTCCTCGAGCTCCTTCTTCTTCTTCGTCGTGGGCAGCGTCGGGCGATGGTCGTGTCCAATGCCCGGGATCCCCGGGATGTCAAAGATATCCATGTAAAGTTCATTTTCCTCCTCCTCCTCTTCTTCCTCTTCGTCCCCGAACGTCGTCTTTTTCTTCTTCCCTTCCTTCTCTTTACCTCCTTTCGCTTCCTTTTCTTTCTTTCCTTCCTTCCCTTTTTCTTTCACGTCGCTCGGCGGGAGATCAACCGCTGGGTCAGACGCTACTGGAGGATCTTGACCTTGACCTTCTTGACCTTGACCCGCATTCTTAACTTCGCCTTGGTCGCTGGCCTTCTCGTCCTTTCCCCCAACACTTTGGTTCCGTTCAAGGGATTTTTGAATTCCGGGTTTCCCTTTCTCGTCTTTTAACTTCACGTCTTTCTTTTTCCCTTCGGCTTTGGATGTGACCATTGTGATTTACTTTTAATCCTTAATTACCTTTTTGACCACGATTAACTTTAATGTTCACTTTAGTTAGATAATGCCGATCGGAATTGTTTGGTCAATTTGTCAATATTACAAAATATGCTAATATTTAGGATATGGGAACGTGTTGGAAAAGGCTTAGCAACGGGTTGCTAAGGACGGAGTTGTCCCAACATGGCCTGTTTGTGTCTTGGGCCTGTTGGGTCGGGAAAAACGCTTTTATTGAAGCGCTTGACCTCGGCATCGGTCAAAGACGTGACCTCGACTGTGGAGACGGTCGGGACGAACATCGTGACGGTGGAAGAAGGCGATGAAAAGGAGAAGAAAGAGCGGAGGAATCCCGTGCAAGTGCGAGAAGTTGGAGGGTCGATGGCTCCCATTTGGCCTTCTTATTTTCCCGCTAATGCCGTAAAAATCAGATTTAATTAATTAAATTAAATTAAATTAAAGTCAATTAGAAAATATATTTATTAGTTATCATATCGTTCCTTAATAAATTTAATTGCATTTACTTTCCACTCTTGATTCACATTTGATTATTATTTAAAATTATTAACATTATTAGAGAATTTTGGCTTAACTTATCTCAAAAGCCTCATAGTCTCATTACTAGTTTAATTTAACTATTTATTGATTTATTATGTAGTTAATTAGTGATTAGTTAATTATGATAATTAATTGAGCAATTTGTGAATGATGGAAAGGTGATGTACGTGATCGACAGTAGCAATTTGTTTCAAATCTCGTGCTCGACGGTTCTCTTGATGGAGTTGATTTCCCACGAGAAACTCCAAGACGCCCAATTCCTCGTCGTCCTCACCAAGAAAGACTTAACCAACCGGGAAAAACTCAATTACCTCAAATTCATGATGCGTCTCGAGAACATTGTGACTCTTATGAAGAAAAGGGTGAAAGTCGAGGAGGTTTCGCCGCTCTCGGGAGAAGGAATTGAAAATCTTCGCAATTGGATACTCGACAATGGAAATCCAAAAATGAGAAACACAAGAAAAAACAGACGTTGAAATTCTTAAATCATTAAGTTGGCTAACTTAATGGTTAGTTAACCAAAACATTTAACTGAATTCCATTTTCAACCTTTCAAAAAGTGTTCATTCCATTTTGTAATTCATATTTTAGTAAATCATTTATTCATCCATCACATTTTTAAATACAATTTAGTAAAAAAAAATTACATATAAATATTTAGTATTAATTACAATACAAAATTACATGTGTAAACTAAATATTACAATTTGAATTTCAATATTTATTGCAATTAACTCATTAAAATACAATTTAAGGTTTAAACTTTATTTTGAACAAGTATTATGTATTTAAAAATCATAGATACTTGTATTTATGAAAATAACAGAACTTTACAATAATTGTATAAATGGTTAAACCAAATGGTTTCACCAAACGATTAAAATTCGAGTTAATAAATTAAATCAGATTAAAGTTAATTTCAATTAAGCCTTGCTCTCTTTTCTGGCGGCGGTTTCATCCTGGGGTTGACCGGAGCCGTCGTCGTGGAATTCCCATTCGTCGGCGTGTCCGCTTTCTCGATCTTGACAATGGAAGTGTCGACTGTTTTGTTGTTCGCCCCTTCCGTGCTTTTGGGTTCTTCCAGCACTGAACAAATCATTGAAATCAATTAACTCAATTACAAAATTAAAATAACTTGTAAATAACTAGAAAGCAGAATAATTAGCTTTTTAAGACTTTAAGTAATTCATCATTGTAATAATCATTATAATTTCAATATAATTAATGGAATTGAGAGAAATGGAACTATTTAAAAATCTTCTAGCCAAAATCTTATTAAAATCTTTATAATAATAATGGTTCTGGAGAAAAATCGAACTATTTTAAAAGTTTCCAATTAAAATATTAAAATGTAATTAAATTATAATGATCGGAATTAAACTTACAAGACGGAACGAGGGTTTTTGCCGTGAGATCCTGCTGGGCCTTTGGTGGGAAATTGTTGACGAGTTCGAGCAGGAGCAGATCGACCCTTTTCCTCTGGAACAACGAGCTGGGCTCTTCCTTTTTTTCCTTCTTCTTCTTCTCCTCCGGCTCCTTGTCCTTGAACTCCCACCAGTAGCCACGGGAAGGATGGTAGCGGCTGTACGACACGCACTCGTCAAACGCACTTTGCAAATGATTCACAGAATTCAACTGAAAAAACAAAGTTTAAAACACATTCTACTTTTCCAAAAACAGTTCCAAACAGTACTTTTAATGTCAAATACATTTATAATTTTATTTTGCTATTTAAATATAAAGACATTAATTAAAAGTTTAATTTTTCAATCTGGGCAATTAAATTTGAACTTACTAAACGGGAATTGACGACTGCGGCCAAATCCGGTGCTTGGTACACGACCCCGGCAATGATGTAATAGTCGGCGAGCGGAAGAGCTTGGACGGGCGAATGCCGATGTTGTTTCCGGATCACGTACAGGATCGGCTCTTGGACGTGTAAAAGGATATACTCCAATCCAGTCATGTTGCTGGTCAATTTAAAAAATTTAACTTTTAATATTAATTAATTAAACTTTAAAATAATAGATTGGAAAACCCAAATCTTGTGCTCAACTAGATTATATTAGGGGATCAATAGTTTTAATAGTTAGTTTCTATAAGTTTTAACTGTAATTTTATTACAAATACTTAGGTGCTTAGTTTTAACCAAAAGAAAAATGGGAAAATCTGAGTTTTTAATTTAGAATGAATTGCTAATATTACTTGAGTTGTTCCGGACTGAGCCGCTGCATCTTGACAATTTCATTATTGCAAGTTCTGTCGTAGAAGGGATTGCTCCTTTCGGAGAAATAGTCAAGCACATTCGTCCCGTTCAAGATCGGAATCCAAGCGCTGTCGTGCCAGGAAATGCTCAGCAAGTTATCTAAAGTTTTACATCAAAAATCCTATAAATTGAGACTTCAAAAAACTAAAAACTACTTTTTAGCCAATAAGAAATGAATAAATTACAATTAACAATTAAATTATAACTATATAGGATGTAATTAAGAATCCAATTGTATTTAACTCACATTGATCATTTAAATATGCCTCCCTTATGAATGAATTAATCACACGCGAGTGTTTTATCCAGAATTAAACAATGAATGTTTATTCCACAAAATGCATTATTATAAATAATTAACTCACAGAGCTCACAGCGGAAAAATTGTATGGAATTAAAATTACAAATTAAATACAGTAAATAGGATTCTTAAATATATTTAAATAGTAGTTATAAACATTAAAAAAGACTACGATGGACTTCAAACTGATTTTAAAGTGACTAAATGAATATATTATTTAAGCAATTAAAGAAAAAACTGAAAGGAAACGAAAAAACTTTTCTTGTTCTCAAATTTTAATTTCATGAAAATTAATTTCTTGACATCTCCGGCGGATTTCCAATCATTGACGCAATGTTCATTTGTTGAGTTTCTCTGTTCCTCCATTCCGCCTCGTTGACATCATATTCCTTCATCTTCTCCTCCAAAACCCACCATTTCCCCAAACACCCGACATCCACCGTCTTCAACGGCAACTCCCGCCATCGCGGCTTCAAATATTTGCACTGCGCCCCCACGCTGGCAAGTTCAGGATTTTCCTCGCTCCGCCAAATCACAGAGAAAAAACACAAGTTTTGGTATCGCAATTGTTCGCGATTTTCCATCGTGGTCATTTCTCGCAAATATCCCTCGCTTGTCGGATTTCGCAACCCGGCGGGAACCACGTTGACCCAAACGTTCGCCCTGAGTAATTCCGCATAATAAGTTTCCTCGTCGGGGTTTGTGAGGATTAAAAGCCCGGCTGCGGTGAAGATGAAAAAATACACGAGGGATTTTCTCGGTTTTGCCTTTCCTTCTTCGTAGGCTTCGAGGAAAACGTCGCGGTAGTCGCGGTAGAGATACTTCCAGAACAACTTCGTACGTTCTTTGAATGATTTTTTCACTTCGGGGTTTAAGGGCGGCGGGGCGGGAGGGTCTCCTGGGAGTTTTGCCGGGTTTTTCTCTGTTTCGGATTTGGATTCGGCTGGAATTACGACGGTGGAGAAAAAGTTTTGGAAAATTCTAGCTGGATTTTGATATTGGATTTTTTGATAGTTTTGCCGATTTTGACAATTTTGATAAATGAGGATTTGATGGTTGTTGGCTTTCTTATTGGTTGAGAAATTCCTTGAGAGATTTTGAGTTCTTGATGAGAAAAGACGAAGGTCATGGAGAAAAGTGGAAATTTTTCTCAAATGCATTTTCTCTTCTTTTGAATGTTTTGGGTCGTTTGTTCCAAAAAAGGAGAATTCAAGTCGCCGACGTCTCAATGAAGGAACTTGAATGGAGTCACTTGACCGAACTTGTCATTTGATGACGGGCCACTCGACGGGTCAATTGACCGAACTTGTCACTCGACGGGTCACTCGACGAGAGTCAGAGATGAGAAAAAAGTGAAAAAGATTACACGGACGAACTTCTTCTTAATTGCCTTTTAACAAAAGGAAAAGTTTGATAGGATCCTCAAGAACACTTAAAAATTCCAATTCATTTTATATTTATTTTTTATTATTACACAGTGCGCTGCCTTTGGTCGCAATTAAATTAAATTAAGACTTAATTTACCTAATTATGTAACCAACTATTGAATAATAATTACAGTTTTTAATTTTAAGAAGCATCAAGATTGAAGATGTATCTTTTATACACTAAGACTATAATTATAATTATTACATATAATACATTTAATCCATGCGGCTTTTAATTTAATAATTCTAAAATGTGAATTTAATGCTAGTCAAAAAGATTTTTCACCTTTCATTTCGTTTTGCTTTGACCCCATGTTGGTTCCTTGTTGAGAATTTAACACATTATAATGACCTTAAACTTGACTATTTAAATGGAATTTAGTCTAGTTAAATATGGTTAATTAATTGAGTAATTATTTAAGATCGGGAGCTTAAGACTTTGAATTCGAGTTAAAGGATTTGAAACTTGAATGTGTGAAGCGAGGAGGTGCGGAGTTTGTGTGTAAATCACATGTCGGATTGTAGATGGTTCCAAAGCGGCAGCGAAACTCCTCAACCAACCAACTTTCCCAATTCCTCACTCCCTTTTCCTTTTTTCCTTCCTCCTTTAACCCTCTTTAGTTAAAGGCCTTTAAACCCCCAGTTAGTTAGAGAACCGTAGAAGCCCAACAACACCTCGCTCCCCATTCTTCCCTTAATGGTCCTGACGCCGAGAAGCTATTCGTAAGATCACATACTTAATTATCATCTGACTCAAACTCGAGCCAATTTGAAACTCATTTACCAACTTGGTCAAATAAGGTGATTGTAATTGAACTCCTCGCTTTCCCCAAAACCAAACTACCAGTTACTATTAACTTAACTAAAATTTTCCTAAATTACAGTTAATGAGATAACCAGTGAGTTAACCTTTTAACTAAGTAATATAATCATCATTTATCATTAGCTTCAATAGTAAGAGAGAATTTTATTTCTTCGAGTTTATTTGGTTTAACCTAAATTATAATTTAGTTTTAGGGAGCTTTACAAGAGTAACATTGGTTAAACTAATTACAAGTATACTATATTGAGTGTTTAATTTTTGTATACTTATAGTTTAATCATAGTTTCATAATTTATTGAAAGTCTTAAATCTTTATTTCATAATAATAATCATGACTTTGACGCATTTTACAATCTCTTTAAATCCGTCTTTTATGTTCATTATTAAATAATACTTTTGTTAGATTCAGTCATTTGAGTTGATGTTGTGCACAATGCAATGGCTAAAGAGGTTTTATTATTTGTTATTCAATTTGCTAATATTGTTTTATTCAACACGCTACATTTCCACACATAATTCACTCGAAAGTTAATATACTGGGGAGAAGTTCTTTACTAGGAAATTCAAGAAACTAACAATTCAATAAGTTTTTATTTTAACGCCAATTAAAATTGTATTTCCAGTTTGTCCTTTGTTCCATCTTTTCCTATCTAAAACACCTTTATTTATAAAGTGAGCTAATCAACCATTTAACTCCATCTGGAAAGGTAATTTATTTCTTTTTTCATCTCTCAGCTTGGGATTTAACTGTCAAATGTTTAACAGTTTAACAGACTTTCAAAACCGTACGAGTTGTGAATTAATTAGAATTTATTACAATTTACTTTAAATAATCATTTAATAACTTTAATAGCCTTTTGAACATTTATCTTTCCTTTCGTTCCAAATAAACAAATTCGTTAAAAACTTGAGATTTTTATTTTGGAAATATTGGAGATATTGAGGGAATATTAAGTATATTGATTAGTGATTAATCTGATTTGTATAGGAGATTATTCATAAGTGTTCATAATGTAATGTATATTGAATATAAATATAATACATAAATATTTTTTATTTATGCTTTTCATAGTCTGTATTGTATGAATATTGTAAAGGCAATTAAAATGATAATGATTTATCGAGAACTCGACCTTCTTGTTCTCCACCAAGGTCTCCAACGTCCAAATACATAAATTCAAGAATCACAATTACAATTCTTCCAATATTTGCTAATAATAAAACACATTTACTTAATGCTAATTAAATATGTCTCTCTCATATGACCATTCAAGCCAATACAAATGACTTATTTATTTATTCCAAACATTCTGTGTGATGGAGGTGTGAAATTTGACGACGGAAAATCGCACTTGCTTCACACACTCCACTCAAACATTCCTTAGTTATTATTTTTAAAAAAACTCTGCATAGCACTTTATATAATTTAAATTTAACCTAGTTAATTATGTAACATTATGGAATGAGATTAAATAGCTTCTATAATAAATGAGTTTTCTTGTTTGTAGGTATAATAATAGTGAAACATATAGCTTCTTTCTTTCTTCTCATTTCATTTACTCTATTGTCAAAATTTAAACGAGTTTATTAGTTAAATGCTATATTAAGTCAATTGCTAATAAATTAAATTTTATAAAGTTAAATATTATTACAAAAGTAATCTTTTATTATTACTTTAAACTCTTTTTAAACCATGACTTAAAATTCTGTTTTTTAGTTTTACGAGTTTTATGATACTTTATGAGTTTGTGAGATAACTTTTATCTTTAAAAGTCATTTTTTGTTTAAAGTCTCTAAAAGCATACATAAGAGAATAGCAGTAGTGGATTGAAAGCTCATTGTGATGGGAATCTCATTGAAAGACTCGGAGTGACTTTTAAACTTTTAATGACTAACTAATAATAGAAATTCATAGTGCATGAATTTGACATATTGTGTGTGTGTGTGTATTGGGTCATTGAAGAAGTGATTTATTGGAGGGAGATTAAACATAAATGATTATTTCTTCTTAAATCCATTGTGTATTTATGCGGAGCTTTTGAGCTTGGTTATGTAATGTGGTAATGTATACGGTATAAGGTTAGAGAATAGTTTAAAGTTGCATGGGATCTTGAAGGGAAATCCATTGCTGATCTTTTTTCACAACTTCATGATTCAAACATTTAGACAGGATTTACAAACAAAGTTCAAGCATGTAATAAGTCGAACATTTCATGCTTTAACTCGGTGGAAGAAGGAAACTTTGGGTTTTCTCACGCTTCTCTTCATCTCTCCCTCACCCAAACAAAGTAGAAAATCAAATGAAAATTCGCTGACTTGCTTTTTTATCTTTTAATTTACAAATGATCCGAAGACATGAGAATCATAATTATCATTTAGCACAACATAGAATCATAACAAAGTATTGGATCTCATTACACGCCTTTTATGGCCATTGAATGAAATTGGAATGAAACGCAGAAAGTTCTTGTACAGGGTGTTGAACAGATGTGAAAATCTACAGTGTATTTATGTACAATAGTAAATACAATCAAAGTATTAGAAAAATATTTAAACATTTTGATATTATGAGCATGATAATTATGAGAAACATCCTGTATAGGGGATTTTATTGGTTTTTTAAACTATCAATATCGATACTTGTGACATGACATTTTATTTGATAGTCGAAGTTAAGTATTGAGAAGCTTGGGCCGATGAAAAGTATTTTATTTACAAACATTGAATTTACGACATCATAATGAGAAGTTGGTTAGAGGTTTCTTTTAATTGGTTATAGCTGGTTGGAAGGCAAATATAAGGAATAATATAAGGAATTAAATGCGTGATAAATTCATTCAAATGTTTTTTTCCTTTTGACAGAGCGAGTCGAGAATGAATTCCTTGGATTTCCTTCGTCTTTCGTCATTTTCCTTTCCACCGTCCAACTCCCCGAGTCAAAGTTCTTTTTTCAAGATATTCCGTCCAAGTAAACACTAATTAAACTCAAGGACCTTTCTTCATGTCCAGTGTGTTCAAGTTTATTTATTTGAGTGATTAAGTGGGAAATTCGAAATTTTATAAAACGTCAAGTTTGGGAATTCTGAAGATTCGAAAAATTGAATTATCAAACCGCAGCTGAAAGATTTGAAATTTTGAAAACGTCAAGTTTTGTTAAAGTGTGAAGGGGAGAAGTTTTGTTTAAAAAGAAAATTAAGGGCATTTTAAAATGCCCGGGTTAATCGAGTCTCGTCGTAACAAACCGCCGATACGAATTTCCATTCTTGAGAAGAACGAGAGCGAAGTGAGCGGGTGTTGGAAAAGCTGCCAGTTGTTCGCCTACGTCCTCGTGGTCATTTCCGGCATCGCCACGGCCATGGGCATGGGGAACATCCTCAAGGGATTCCAGGGCGATTGTCTCCTCTACGCCAACATGGACGTGACGGAGGTGAACTGGACGAGTCGCGAAGTCACGATCAAGAAGTCGGCCGACACTTGGGGCGACTTGAAAAACTGCTCGTTTGCTCAATTCTCACCCGTCGCTTCGGTGATCTTCGGGGCCATTTGGGCCACGTTGTTCATTATGTGCGGACGAGGAGGAAATCCAAGTAGAAAGTAATTGATATTTCATTTCATATATTCAATTAATTTACATGTATTAATTTACATTAATTTACGAGTAATGTGATGGTAAAAAATTGTGATTTTGTATAGTTTGCCTCAACCGTGGCGAATCGTTCCACCGGCGCTCGTTTTCAATTTCGTCTTTCTTATCGTTTCGTCTGTGAACGTGGCTGTGACTTTTGGCGGGTTTTCTGAATTTTGTGCTTCGGTCTCAACAAAGCTCAATCTCACGCGGTAAGATTCAAAAGTGTAAATGCGATCATTTACTAGTTTACTGTTCAATAATGGCAATGATGACAGCATTTGTATAATTTTGATAAATCCTCTTTTAATCATTATCAATGATAATTTATGATAATTTATCAATCTAGTAATCTTTAGCTTTGATTGAGTGAATCATTCATGGCTCACTCATTGTCAATCAGTCAATCATATTTAATTCAATCATACTCACATAGGTATTGAATAATTGATCGAGTTTTGTTCACATTCCAGGTGCGAGGAGTTGATGGAATTTGAATGGACACAGTTTCCAGACGCTTCCAATTTCTACGATGATGTTATCATAGTTGAAGTGAGGAATAATTAAAAACTTAATAATTAAATATTTAAAAATTGGAGCAAAAATCCAAATGATTTAATCAATAAATATTGAAAATTCATTGACGACTTTTGTTAAATAATTGGGAAATTATTAGGATGAGAATTTCAAATTAGTAAAAATCTTAATTGAGAACAATTTTTGGATTTGCAGAGTGGCGCGACAATAGGTTTAATTGGGTGGGTCGCAGGATTTATGATTCTGTTCGTTCGGTGTTTGACCCATGCGGATTTCCAGATTGTTGTGGCGCATCCGAATTCTCCCAGCGAGAGCGGACGGACGACGCGAACGGAAATTCCCTCGTCGGGCCCGTCGTCCCCGCGGAAACCTGAAGTGGAGCCGCTGATCTCAGTGGATTCGCATCTCCCGCCAACTCACCATTCCCGCAAAGAATCAATCAATATCATTTGACAATTCCGTCCAACGCGCGCACTCATTTGAACCAAGGAACTTCGTTAAAATAATCCTTAGACATTTGTCATTAATAATTAAAATATTTACTTGTGAGAACAACCCCTGACGTCTGCACCTGGTACAATAATGAATAATAATCAATTTAGTTACTTAATTATAATTACATATGTAATACTAAAAAATAGTACCTTTGATTTATTGGTTAATTTGATCATTTTAGTATTTAGTTAAATGTCATGAAAAGTATGAAATAATTTTAGTATTGATTGAATTTGTAAATTATTGAGTTGCTTTTGTATCTGTTTTTTGTACTTTATCTCGTTACCATTTAGCATTTTTGTTATTACTTTTTATTACTTAAATATGAATGTGAAAGTAATTTTAAAATTAAGTTTAAATGTATTTAAAGTAATGGAGATGAGATTAAAATATTTTTCAATAAAACATTTTAAATGAAGCTTATAAACAATTTTTAATGCCTTTTTATAAGAAATAAGAATAGTGATTGTGGACACTCGCCAGAACTTACGAATGAGCCAATGAGCAGCGGAAACTAAGTTTAGGAGCATGTAATAAATTTACACTTAATTTAATTTAAATTTAATAAGTCAAATCGAGACTCATTTAGCAATTAAGTCGAATAAGAATCGGCTAATGTGGTTAGTAAGAGCATAATTAGTTTTAATACTTTTCATATGAATATAGGGTAATTCGATGGTGAGGATCACGAATCTGATAACCATTTGTAATGCAAATTAAATTTGAAAGAGATACGAGTAGCTATAGCTACATATATATATATATATATTATAAAATATAAAATAATATAAAAAGGTTATAGCCCCAGTTTAAGCGTATCTATATGCAAATCAATGATTTTATAAATTGAATTTGACATCACGGACAGCCTATAATTTTTATTAATTTAATTAACATGCAAAACTGCATAAAAATTGAAGAGACCCACGACTTTTGCTCTTGCTTGTTAAAGTATTGAATTGAATTAATTGAAAAATTTAGATTGCCTTACGTTTAGTCTATATCTATCCCCGTCTGTTAGGACCTCACTATTCGAAACGGTAATTAAACACCCGTCTAGCCAGAGAGTTGCCCTATAGGCTTAATTATAATGATTGATTGATGATTGTATATTATGTGCTTACATTTACATTTTATGTGAATATAAAGGTTAAGAGCATAATAAGTATGCTTTGACCTGAACTTCTTATTCTCTACTCAATATATTCAATTAGTTTTTAGCAATGTTATTCTCCTTATTGTTTCTATAATTTAAATTTATTTTTAATTCATAAAATGAATCTAGCAATGAAGGTTGCATTGAGATCTCTCCAGAAATTCAATTGATGTCTGATGCCAAACGCTTCTTTTTAAATTTTTTCATCCCAATGATCCCTATGATGAAGGAATTTCTCTATGAACAATACAATAGATTTTTTCTTTTATCTGTTCATTGCTCAACGTAGATAACATGCTAACATAACAAACTAAGATTATTTACTTTCATTCTTTCCTCCTCTTTATCCATGGACTACCCACTTACTCGTCATGTCTGAGGGATTCACATTTTCGATGAATGTTTACTCCACCTCCTATGCCAATCTTATATTGACATATTATACTTATTCAAAGTAGAAAATTAAATTTAATTTAAAAAAATAACTACCTATGAAGGTTTGGGGTGAAAGTAGGAAGATATAATTACTTGTTCTATTTATTAATAAACTGATTTTCTTCCTGTCTCTCCCCTTGAAATGAAAGTGAACGCAGAAAATGAATTTCACTAATGGCATTTTTATCTCACCGCTTTTATTTTCCTTCACTTTGTTCCGTTGTTGTTAAACCAAGTCAAGCACACCCAATACAGTTATGCAATGCTCTTTGTACTTATATAGAAAGTTCTGGAAGAATACTATTATAATTATTTGCTTATTTGATTATTT
>VJMY01001299.1:0-14882 GCA_009869795.1 Neelides sp. FZ-2019 | reverse complement strand
TTAACTAATTTTAATGAAAATTTTATGAAATTATCGTCATATATATGGATCTATTTCTTTTAAATTTCAGCCAATTTGGATTGTTATTTTCAAAGTTCTAGCTCCGAACATTCGTCCGCCTCTCAGTGGTTTTCCCCACGTATAATCGACTTAGGTGATGTTTTAAGAATTTGTCAATTTGTACTAATATAATATGTTTAAAATAAATATAAATATTTGTAATTACATTCTTGCATTACATTAAAATATTTATATTTAAGTAAATCATTATCTCTCACTTTTAATGTGCATATAATCAAATAAAATAATAAATTGAAAATTAAACAACGAAATATCATGGTTCTTATAATGTTTTATTTTTAACTTTTTATATTTTATGAGACTTATGTGATACACTTATACACGAATTAATCACAACTCAATTTGAACTTTCAAGGAAGTTAAAATTCAAAAAGTCAATTTCATAATTATTTTCATAGTAACACCTGTGTAAATAATGGTTTCATAAAAGAAACTTCCTTTTCCACCTTATTGTCTAAATCAAAGAACAAGAATTTAAAATAAATAAAACGAGAATATATAAACGGTAAAAAATCTCAATCAAATCAGTCAACTCGAATTCGTTCAACTTACAAGAACTTTAACAATCTATCAAATCATTAACTTAAAGAACTTTTTGTATTTCATTATTAAAAAATATTCCTTAAAATGTTCACAAAACAAACTTTAATTGTTTACGCTTTCATTTTCGTCTTTTTGGTAAGCTTTGTTTATTACTACTCTTCATGGATCTTTTATTAAAATATAGATAACATAATTACAACAGGCCATATTGGAGCAAAGCAGTGGGGCAGAAAAGGTGGAAGAAACTCAAATAAATGAAATCAACCACAATGAAGCAATGGACGCAGATGGAAACGAAATGGAAGCTATGTTCGTTTGCAAATTTAAAGATGGAAATGACTGCAGCAGGCATTGCGTAGCTTCTGGATATAAAAAATTCAAATTTTTCTTCTTATTTGGTAAATGTATTTGCAAATGCTTACTGTGAGACTTCATAACAACGGTTAAAGAATTTAACACTTCAATATGAGCTTACTGATTACTGATTTGATTCATATTATATAATGATTTTTATACTTTTATGACAATTGAAATAAAAAAATCTCTTTTTATTACTTATGTCATTGCATTTTCATGAACATGTACCTACCTATAATACGAATTATAACATATTTATTATAAGTTAATATTATTTTAGGTATACTTAATTAAAGTGTATCATGTAAAAAGTATAAACTTCTCAATTTTAAGATTTAACATCAGTGATTAAAGGATGATAAAATACATCAAAAGGAATATTATTTGATTTCTCAATTTAAAATTATTCTAATATATTTAAAATTTTACTTTCTATATTATTTTTATCATTAATTAAAACTTTAAAAACTGGCATTTTCTGTTAACTCACTCAGCAAATCATTAAAAATGTAATAAATAATGGCACTGCTATTTGGGAGTGAATAGGCTAATTCAACCCGGGATTATTTTTTCAAACGTTGTGCTTGAGAACGACATGATTGAAAACAATGCCATTCTTATTGAATGAATAATCTGGAACAATATTTCGGCTCACCTATAAAAAACCAAACAAAAGAATCATATAATCTTAATTAGTCAAATAAAAAACACTAAAAATGTACTTCCACGAAGCAATTTACCAGATTCCAATCTCCTTGTGCTTCCAAATTTTGCATGAAAGGCTCAAGCTTTCCAACGTACTCTTCTACATAGCTGAGATATTCCTCTCTCATTACAATGAACACAGTACCACCTTGAATATGAATAAACAAAAATTAAAATTACTCAATTCTATTAATTCTGTTAATTACTTAAATTAGTGTTCAAAACTTACCAGGCTTGACAATTCTGATCATCTCATTGATGGCTTCAACAGGAATGTGTCCTTCTCCCATTCCTCCAGCAATGACAAGACTGTCATATGAATCTACAAAATTATCATGTTTATAATTTGAAATTTTCTGAAAGCAACGACAATTTTAAAGATAATTTTCATTGCTTGATGGAATAGCCAGAATTTTCTCATTTCCAATTATGGTTTTAAAAGTTTTTCCATATATCCCACGGGTTCTAAGAATTGACAGCATCCCTGAAGCTGGTTCCAATGCGTCTATTTTCCTATATAATAAGAGCAAAAGGGGATAATAAACAAATATTTAATGCATGTTGATGTACGCTAAAAAACTCCTGCTAAAAGCTAATCATAAAAAATATTGAACAAATATTCTTTAAAAAGAAGATAATGATATAAAAATTAAACATTTAAACTTAATTGTCAGAAATAATTAATGATTTTACTTGAATCCCATTTTAGAGAGTTCAAGTCCAACTCTTCCTGTTCCGGCAGCGACATCCAAGACCTCAATTTCTCCTCTTTGTTGCACAGTATAGAAATTTGCCATTGCCTCTGCAGCAATGGTTGGCCCATTGTATCGTCCAGGACACAAGTCGTCGTCGTACTTTTCTGCCCATGATGAATAAGATTCAATCATTTTCTCCTGACTTATCCCTTTCTCGTGAGCAGCGTAATTCCGATGATAAGCTGCTGTATCATCTTCGGCTACCCCGTTAAGACCTTTCGGCTCCTCAATTTTGTCATTCATCTTGGTACTTAAAAATTAAGCAAATAAATATGTCCAATTAGAATACCAATAAAATAATTTATAGAAAGTTTTGGTGCAGTGAAATTTTTATTTGTATATTTAACTTTTATAAATGAAATGAAAATGAATGATAATTGATTATCTTATAAATATACTTACTGGTTAAAATGCCGAGTCAAAACGTGCAATGAAAGCTCAATGAATGAGAGAAAAAGGATGTCTTAAATTAAGATAAAAATGAAACTAAGAATCTATAAGTCTTTTATATACAAAGTTTGTCTCAAATCCCTATAATTTGAAACATATGTTAATATATTATCATAAATATTATACACAAGTACACTCTTTCCAAAACCACATATCTGTTTAATTGTATTATTTTCAGTACCGATATACTTAATACTTAGTTTTATCAATTCAAAATGAATAGTTAGAAAGATAGGGATAACATTTACGTTTCATATTCCAAGATAGTGCATGCAAACTTAACATTTACATTATAATATATATATATATATATATATGTAGATAGGTATTAAATAGTAGCAGTACCTACATGTGTAAAAGTTATGTGAAAATAAGTTGATTTTTTATTGAGGGGGGAGTAATTAAATTAAGAGGATATAATTTAATACACTTTTGAAATATTACTAGCAAGTTAAATGTAATCGTATTAACCATATAAGTATGGTGTTCCAACTCGTTCTTATCTATCTTGAGAAAACTGAAACCTTGAAATATAAACCCGAAGACACTAACTGATAATTTTAACACTTATACATGCGTAATACATACGTTTTGTTTACAAGATAAAATATAAAAATATAAGTGAGTATTATTTTACATAGTTAAACATTATAAATATTTAGGTATAATTTAATTTAAATATTTACCAAATAAAAGCTTAACTGTTAGGTAGGTAGTATATATAATGAAATATGATAATTAAGTATATGTAGGCACTTGCCTTTTTATTTTAAATAATTTTTAAGAGTTTAATGGTCTCAAATTAAGTTTTCTTTTGAAAAAACAATTTTTGATATTCTCAAATATTTATTTATTTGATTTGTTTTGTGATGGTTCCCCCTCACGCACACGATTTCTTTTTATCTTCTTCAATGGGAGAGATTCCCTTTGTTCTTAGAGGCATTACATAATTCTAAATTAAATAAAAATTATATAATCAATAAAAGTCATCTTAAGATAGACATTATTAAATGTTTAAATTTTAATTATAAGCTTAATAGACTTTTTTTAAATTTAACTATTATATGTATTTATCTTTATTTTCTTACTTTAAGGGGAACTCGTCTTTTGCCTCTAATTGAGCAAAACGCATAAAAATTCCCATTGCCCCATCCTTTTTGAATCCTTTGAGAAAATTCCCTATCTTCCCACTTGACAATTTCCCTCATATACTGTCCAGCTGTGTATTGGGCTAGGTTCGAAGGAGCATCGATTTTAATTGTGTCGAAAACATTGCCATGTGCTCCTATATCTGAATCTTCCAATGATTTTGAATCATCATTTTTCTCATATATTTGGTCGGGCCTAATGAATCATTAAACTTGGTCAGAACTTTAACAATTTAAATAAAGGTTATGTTATAACAATGAATGATCTAATCACACTAGAAATTCATACTTTGGATGATAAGGCATCTGCATAGCTTGAATTGCCGATCCACTCACATTCTTAATTCCTACTGCATTGAAAAAGGAATGAAACTCCTGTTGACTCGCACAGTAATCCATCGCTAACCTTGGATAGTAAAAGATAAACGTCTGGCACATCTCTTGAACCGATTCCTTGAAATTTTAATTATTAGCATTTACCAATGTAAATTAACTATTATAATACTATAATATAATGCTGAAGGAAAATGAATGATAAAGATTGAAACAAACCATTCCACCAAGTGTTAAATCCACTCGATCTGTAGAGTCATATTCGCATTCCATAATAAGTTCATCCCCGGGTAAAATCGTTACTTCTTCTTTGAAGTAACGAGCTTGTTGATAATGAAAATCATACGCGTTGTCCTAATGTTAAATCTTATTATGTATTTTATCGTATAAATTAAAAATATCATAGTTAACTTTGCATTTAAACATTCCAATTTTTTAAAATATTAGTATCTCAAATTATCAGCATTAAATGTCATAAGAAATTTTAATCACCTCTGCGAGGAGTGGGAGTTCTTTCCCATCTCTAAAATGACGAGTTCGAAGTTTCCTAGCTGTAAGATGAGCATGTAAAATGACTCCGAATGCTTTTATTCCCGAAGGTGGTAACGTCTACAGAAATAAAAATAAACAAATGCATGATAACTCCTTTAATTTATAAAAAGATCTAGCGAACCGCTTTAGTGCATTCAGAAGAGCAAATGCCATTTAATTTGAAGTTTGGTTGCTTCGGAGGAAGAGCCATAAACGGTGTGATTCGGTAACCAATAATTAGGATAAAACACATGGTTAATGCTTCATATAATTTAATGTGATTGAATAAGTTTTGCTTTCATAGGAGAATTACCAGCTAAAATAATACTGGCATCATATTTTCTCAATTTGTCAGTGTAATAAATCCGAACCCCTGAACTGTCAGTAACTGCTCATCAAAATATGTAATTATAAAAGTAAAACATTTAGAAATTCCTACATAGTGTAAGAGTTACATAATGTATTGTAAAAACGTACCTAATTATGATAAAATTTATTAATAAAGTAATATACATGGTTTTCCTCCAGGATTTGTGTAATGCATCTCTAACATTACGTACGACGGGCCGCCGAATTCTTCTCTTAATGGATTGCCAACATGTAGTGGAAGCATTTCACCTGTTTGATTTAATAATTACTAATAATTTTTTTAAAATCATTAATCATGGTTAATTTCTAAATCCTGTTTAAATAATTATATAAAAAATTGTTTGAGAAAATAATAACCTTCAGACCCAACAAGCCATACAAAGAGAAAAGTAAAACAATGTTTAACCCATTCTTTTGGCATTTGTGGAGTATAGCATCTATAAAAATGAAACTAGATAAACTGTCAATTAGCCGTTTCCCCCTTATAAACTTAAACATGAAAACTATTTTTTTACTTTCCCCCTGTGTGATTAATAAACTGATCAAATTTTTTCTCAGTTCCTCCTTCTTCTTCGGTAACAAAACATTCATAAGCCGTAATGTGATGAACATTCTCGATGGTTTCCTTATTCAACAAAGGCTTGTACTGCATTTATAAATTTAATTTCAGTTCAACTTTTTAGAATAAGAACTCTAGATATATTTCATTTTAATTGTTCACCCCAATCATATGATGTTTTTTATCTAATTTTGGAAATTTAGCAATCTTGCAAAAATAAGTTGAAGGATCACTATCAATCACATTCTATTTAAAAGAATAAAATAATATATTAATATTTATATGCTCAAAACACATTTATATTGTTTAATTAAATCAGCATCAATTAAACGAACTTGAGACATTTCGTGTAATTGTTATTAGTTACGTCTTTCATTGAAAAATCAATGTATTTGATATTTGGGTCATTATCTGCTGGAAAAGATCCAATGAGTCCGTCGTCCACCATAAATGTGTGTTTCATTCCTCTGTTCACCCCGTGATATTCTCCTTTCCCGTTTACAGGATCTTTTGGGCCAAATGCCCAAATAAGTCTCATCGTATCTGTCTTGAATTATATAAACAAGGCAAATACGTTATATACTTAAATTTACAGTTTCGCTTAAAGAAAATATGTTTTGATTATCAGTTAGGTACTAATGCTGTTAATTACGGTTATTTTGACATCTTTCGAGTCACAAGTGTTCCAAAGACGTTTGAATGTAATTGTCGTTCTTCCTTTATCTTCTTCTCCATGAACTAACTTGACATCTTGATGCGCATCCATTGAAAGGGTAGTCTGAACTGCATGAAATTCCTAAGTAAATTTCAACAATATGTCAATCAATATTTTCACTATAACACGTTATTTTGGATTTAATTAATATAAAAGACATTAACTGAAAAGTTCTAAAAACTAATTATATTTATAAGCTTATAACAAATAGTGCATGATATTAAAAAATACTTTAGAAATAAGTTAAAAATATACGAATTACTTGATTTTCTTACCGAAATATGAGCTCCTTTAGCGTCGACCCAACCGACTGCCATATTTCCACCGTCCATTCCCCCATTAACAGAAAATCCCGCAGCGACATAGCCAGTCGTTGGAGCAGAGATTTTAATGAAAAGCCATCGATTCCCCTTTGTATCTTCTTTAGTTGACATCATATGAAGAATTACGTCGTTTTGAGGATTTTTTGGGTCTTTTCGAAGATCTAATCGCTTGTCCCATTTGATTTCCTCACTTCCTCCAATTCCCAAACTTACCAACGAAAGAACAAATAAGCACAATGTGGAGATTTTACTCATTTTTTAGTTGAGAATATCCCAATAAAATATCTGAGCTTATTGTGCCAATATAAAACGGATGAATTTAATGAAAATGCTAAACTTTAAACGCTTGCCATATTTAATTTATACATAAATAAATGGTTCAATTTTTTTGCTGATTAAATTTCATAGCTTTTATAAGTATTAGAAAGTAGGTTAGAACCAAGTGTAATTAATCAGTGACTCAGTGAATATAATGCCGAATTGATTATTAATATTGAATGATTTAATACAAATAATATCTAATTCATACACCCAATCTAATTTAGCCTTTCAAAATTAATAGCATTTTACTTAATTTATGACCTATTTTATAATTATACCTAAATCAAATTATCTGCCATGTTAGGCCTCAAACGCATATGCCATTCATATATTAAATATGTATGTAATTAAATACATTTTTAATATATGATTTATTCAAGTTTCTCTTGACTTATAGCATTAAATATAACAATCTTAAAACATACTCATATTCTATTTAATAAGAGGAAGTGTTAAATTTGCAAATCAAAATTGTATCAAGTATTTCACAATCCAAGAATTGTGTAGTGGGCGATAAAGAAAGACTTAGTAAAATAATGTTGATTAATATTAAAATAACATACTTTATGACCCATTATGTATGCTAATATCATTTGCTATTGATTGACGATGAGTGAATAAATGTGAAGGTATATTTGAAATGTTTGCTCTTGCTGATGATTGAGATTGTTGTATCTTGTAAGGTTTCTCAGTAAGATATTTATTATTTGATTGCGAGTCAGAGCTGCTCTGACTCGAGTTCGAGCAACGAGGAATGACATTCGATTAGCCATAAAGCCAAAATCTATTTCTAGATTGTTTTATTCTTTCTAGTCAAATCTACTCTACAAAAGTGAGAGGACCGAAATCTCGTTCCGCAGTTTCAACATCCTCTTTCATTCTCACTTTTCTCATCATACAGTTCTGAAATTACAAAAATTTACTAGAGGATTCATTCATTTAATAGTGGATAGTTGTATTTATTCAAGCATTTCAACATTACATATCAGAGTATTTGTTCTAATTTAAAAACAATTTGAAATGAACGAAAGATGTGAAACGCCAATTTCATATGCTCATATTGCCCCAAATATATCTTGTTTTGGTTATAATATGGAGAAAGTAGAAGTCTCTCCGGGCAATGTATGCGACAGTATAGGAATGAATTTTGGAGAACCTGAACTTCAATGTCAGAATGATTATTTCAAAAAACAACTTACAGAACCAAGAAATAAACTCAGAAGCTTAATGTAAGAAAAATGGGTTATTGTTAATTATTCAAATGTGCTGAAAATATGACTAAAATATCAAAATAAACAATATTTAGATTGAGTAAGCCTTCAATTTCATAATAAGTATGTAGATACTATATTATCTTAACTTGAACTTTTTTGTAAAATTAAATTATGAATGCATTTAATTAATAGTCAAACGAAAGCTACAATGCGAGATGACAAATCGGGGAAATCCGAGACTCACTCAAAAAGTGCTTCATCTACTGACAACAATTCCTCTACGCGTAAATCGTAAGAATTTATTAGTTAATAAATATATCCAGCCTTTTAAGACCAATCATCCACAATTAAATTTATAGAGTGGGTAACAAAAATAATAAACGCCATCATCGGCGGTCATCGGGTATCTCCACAGATCGACAAGCTCACAA
This sequence comes from Neelides sp. FZ-2019, assembly GCA_009869795.1. Classification (NCBI taxonomy): domain Eukaryota; kingdom Metazoa; phylum Arthropoda; class Collembola; order Neelipleona; family Neelidae; genus Neelides; species Neelides sp. FZ-2019. Next base: position 6,047 of record VJMY01001299.1, on the reverse strand, counting down.
TGAAATCGAGAAACGTCGAAGAGACAAAATGAATAAATACATTGTTGAGTTAAGCACTGTCATTCCTAAATGTTCTTCGTCTTCAATTAAAGTTGACAAATTAACAGTTCTCAGACTTGCAGTTGAACATTTAAAATATATTAACAAATCCAACTGTAATCAAAAGCCCTCGAAATCTTTCCTCTCAGAGCCCGACATTCAACAACTCATTTCTCAGGTTTTAAATCTTTTTAATCATTACTAAAAATTGTCAAATTCCAACCAAAACATTTAGTTATTCTCATTAGTCATTATTACATGTAATAAGTTATAATTTGACTATATTAATTTTTATATTAACTTTTAAAATTGACTAAACTAATTTAAATGAATTTTCTTAAATTAACATGTTGTCTTATACACAGACCGAGGAAGGATTCTTGTTCGTCGTTGGATGTACTGGCGGTCGTTTGGCTTTTGTATCTGAATCAATAACCAAAACCCTTGGTTGGGATCAAGATGATTTGGTTGGTCATTCTTTCTTTGACATCATTCATCCAAAAGACGTAGGAAGGGTGAAAGAGCAATTGGCAACTGTCAATATTCCACCACATGAAAGAGCAAATGAAGGGAAATGTAATTGAATCACACAAATTGATTGAAATTAAACAATTAGACAGAAATCATAATAATTGCAATTAAATTAATATTCATTTAGCAATGCCAACGGGAAAAAATAGAATGAATCAGCAAATAAAGAGTTCGATCCGAATCTCACCAGGATCTCGCCGATCCTTCTTCTGTCGCATAATTATGCACAATCTCGAGGACAAATTCAATCAATCAAGTTCGGACCCTTCAATAAATTACCTCAAGCCCGAGAAGAAATACATAACTGTTCATTGTTCAGGATACATTAAATCAATGGGATTCCCAGTAGAAGAGCCAGGAGAAGAAGAGGAAAGGGATTGCGACATGAACGGTTCGTTTTTAATTGCCGTTGGTCGTTTGGCTCCGATTTCCAGCTCTTTCTCCTCTGCTTTCATTTCCCGACTTTCTCCAGAAGGGAAATTTAATTTTGTGGAAGAGAAAGCAACGATTGTTTGGGGTTATTTGTCTCAGGACCTTGTAGGCACTTACTTGTATGACTATTGTCATGTCGAGGATTTACCAAGCGTTTCTCAAATTCTTAAAGAATTATTAGAACGACGGAATAATGAGGAAAAGTATCAGATGATTCGATTCAAAACTCCGTCGGGTTACTTGAAACTCCACACAGTTTGGAAGTTATTTTGGAATCCTTGGACCAAAGAAGCCGAATCAATTATTCTCAATAATACGCCAATTTAGTAAGATCTCAATTGCATAAGAATCTAATTGCTTATTCGTCTTCAAATGACATACAAAAAAGCGCAAAAAAACGTGAAAAATAATATAATATTGTATCCTAATTAGTCCATAAAATGCTTTTTATTCTATTGAATATGAAAGGTAATTTGATTTTTCACTTATGTATTCATTATAAATTGAAAACGTAATTTAATACTTTATTTTTTTGCTCTAATTTGCAATATAAAATATGATCCATTTAGTAGCATTATTAATTCGAATATTGTTTAATAATCATGTTGTTAGCTGTTGATGTTTTGATACAAAAATACATTTGATTTGATTAATTTAGCGATGAATTACCTAATGCTGGAACCCCAGATAATTTGCAAGGAATTAATATGAAATTCGATAACGGAAATGAGAATTCTTCAAATTTATTTGACACCATTGAAAATGAAGAATATTCAAATATTGTGAGTCCTGATTAGATTTAATAATCCTCAATTAACAGTAATTTCTATTTCAAAATATCTAACAATTGAACTCTTCAGCCAAAGACGTTGGAATTGTTCGAGCACAAAAATGAACCAAATGAATATCGGAACAATGGAGTCTCTTTGACTTGTGACTACTTAGCATCTCAATTTACCCGAGTCTCGCCATTTAATGAAAATTTAACATCTGTTAATGGTTAGATTTATTAATTCAACTTAATGCATTGGCATATTTTAATCCTTTATGTTTTAATTACAAAGATGAAAATCATGGAATACTCGAGTACCCAAGTTGTTTTGATGATTCTAATTCAATGGGCGGAAATTCTAAAAAGACTAAAAAAACACCACCATGTAATCAGGAGCACAGTGAAGACTCAATGATGTCGACCATCATGAAGATTCTTGAAACGGGAAACTATTTTGAATCCGCTGATGAAGAATTAATTACTTTCCTTTAATCCAATAAAGTCCCAATTAGCCTGATTCGTTTTTAGACTACGTTTACAATAATTTTCATTAGAGAGATCTCAACTAGATATAACTTTCAAAAACACGAAATAAGATAGAGTGAACTATACAGACGAGAATGTTCTTGAACAATTAAAAAGTAATTATACTTTGATTAACCCTGTGAAGTAATTAATTTAATCAATTAAGAATAAATTATTTATTAATTAGCTTACAATTAGATTTTGGATCGAGTTCAAAAAAGTCAAATTATGAGCTAATGGCTTGGACTCCAAATGATTCAATATAAGGATTAGCAAGCAGAAATTTAATTTTTAATGTTCATTATAAGTATATGTATAAAGATACCCTAGTAAGTATTTAAGTTGTTAAAATGAAATATTTATGAAAATGTTCCGAACCCGAATGTTGGTCAAATTGATTTTAAAAAACACTACAATTTTAATAAAGTATCTGTAAATAAATAAAATTGCTCTAACATATCAATTATAAAATTAAACGAATGATATCTCGTCGACGTCTCCGATTTTTTTAAGCTCGGTAAATTTCTCAAGTAAAATGTCCATTTGATACATTGCGAATTGTGTGTCCTCCTCCATTTCTCTTCTTAAATCCATTTTCCCAACAGTGACCATTTCAGCAATTTTAAGTTTCTTCTTCAAAAGTTCGTGTCTTCTCCAAGTACTTTCCGTCGTCTTATCTGAAAAATGTTAATATTTAATTATAAAATCTTTTTTACAGCTAAAAAAGATTAAAAATACAGCTAGATAAAATCGAATTCTTGAGAAATTCAATCAAACATACCAAAATTTTCAAAGAGCACGAATACTGAATTCTTTTGTCGAAGGAGATCTTCCTTTAATGATCGTAATTCTTTAAGACGCTTCGCTCCGTCAGCAGAAGGATCGAATTGCAATTTTCCGAAATCCATCTGTATCAATATTAATAAAAACTGAATGTGAGAAGGTAAATCAATTTCAAGTTATTTCTCTAATTCATAATTAAACATTTAAAAAGTCATTGTTGATAGTTCACAATTAATTATCATTTCGATCTTATGACTTATTCTTAGAATGAAAAAGAATAAAATGAAATAATATTACCTTAAGAGAAGGTATTAAAAAATAAAGCACCCTTTCCCGTTATAATTTCAACTTACTAACGCATACACTAAAATCTTTCTTGCTTACTTTAATCTTATTTAAATAATACAGAAGATTCAAAAATGATTATTTGTGACAAACCTTTAAAATTGAATGGATGAAGATGAAGTGAGATAAGATCAATCAATTAATCTGTTCTGTTATCTGTTCAATGTTCCATTCCAAAGTTTTTTTTATACGCGCTTCAATATCCTTGATCTTTATTTACGCCGCCAGATAGAGCAACTTTAGATAAGGATTCGGAGATTACTATTATTATATAGCATTACGAGAAGCGAATTAATAAAATGACGCCATTTTGATTTACTAGTAGATTGGAAAGAAACGTTAGGCAACTTGAATTTTAAAAAACCAATGATTAAATGTGTAAACAGATAATTTGTTAATTAATTAATCAAGATAATTTATTAAACAAAAATTTTTCAAGAAAAAAGCTAGCTAGATTAATAAATTCACAAAAAGGAAAAAATCCCCCGTGAAATCTTTTCTGATTTCTAAAACCCTTGGATATTTATTAAGTCTTAATTTATTAGTTGAATAGTTTTTAAATGAGCATCCTATTTGAACTATTTTAAAACAATTGGATTTTTAATAATTTATAATACTTTTTTCAATTAAAATTTTTGTATAAATGTAAGAGCTTTTAATTAATAAACATGTCAGTGTCTTACAAATATCATCATACTCACTTTAGAAATGGATACAAGTTCACAAAATCACATTTACATCATCAGGCATCAATTTGTGACAATCTTACACATTTCTTTTATGGAGAGATAAAATTCTATGTTTTAGAATTGAAATCAATATCAGTTCATTCATTTTAAATTCATTAATTCATTTTTTAATCTATGATTATGATATAATTATCCTTTTTATTTTAGGCTCATGTATTGCTCAAATTCTTTTATACAATTGAAGACCGGGAATTAAAAGTTGACCGTTATTACATTAGAGAAAATTTCCATTCCATCTTTGGGATCACTGATGATCAAATGCTCGATAATATTTTTCACGCCTTTGACATAAACAATGATGGAATTGTAAGTAATACAATAAGTTACCCAAGATAGCAGAATGATTTTAAACTAATAATTAACTTTGCATATTCAGATTGAAGATTTGGAATTCGTTCAAGGATTATCTTCCTAGGAAAAGCAGAGGAGCTCATAAAATTTTGCTATCGTATGATTTGGTTATCCATTATTATTATACATTTCACAATTATTATCATAATATTACCAATACATGTTTCTAATCCGTAATTCCATAAATCTAACTTTACCGAAATTAAATAGGTAGCACTCGTTTATAAAAACAAATCTCAATGTGGTTTTGATTATGTGAATCAATCAATAATAAAACTTATTTAGAACGGAGATGGATCCTTGACGAAGCACGAATTAGAAGGGTGTTTAAAAGGGTGTATTCTTTCTGGTTGGGGTCTTCCTCCTGATGAGATGGACGATGCTGAGAGGGAACTCGTGGACATGGCCCATAAACTCCTTGACACCTACCATGACGGCCTCATCGCTTTCCAAGATTACCGGAGCGCCGTGTGCAGATATCCTTTGTTCTTGGAGTCATTCAGTCAATGTATTGTTGGAGAATACCGTATTGTCCCTATGTTGTTCACCGTGACCAAAGACCATCGTTCGTTCACGAGTAAATGGGGACCTCACTGGGGAGAGAAAACCCGGCCTAATAAGACATTTCAAACCCATCCCAAAGGCTCTCTCAGTTTCTGTTAAAATCGAATACGTCAATGAAGAAGACAATGATGATGATAATCCAGCAGAAGTTCACTTTGCTTATCTTCATTTAGAATCTGAAGACGAAATCAATCATCATTTGGCTAAACATTATTCAGACCATAGCACTCACCAACCTCCACTTTCAATATCACCATCTTTGGTCGTAAACATACTAATAATTAAAGCTTAATAGGCTGTCTTGTTATTTAAACAAAAAATTGTCTTCCTAATAAACTTTCCTATAATAATCAAATAGCTCTATCAGTTTAGCTGGCATACTTTCTTATTGTAAGTTAATTTATTCAAGCTCCCGTGTATGTATGCTTTATATTTTTATAAGAATTATTCATTTAAGAAAATGTTTATTTCTCTTTTTGTTTATGGTAATTGATTTAACTTTATGCTTATTGCTAGGGATGGTTCGAGTTCGAGTACTCGACTCGACTTGAGTAAAATTTTATTTTATTTGAGTACTCGCGAGTACTCGACGAATATAATATGATATGATTTTCCTATATTCTAACCACTAAAAATTATGACAAAAACAGTTAAATTTTGTGTTTTTTTAGATTTATTATTTGATTTGAGGGTTAGGATATTTTAAAAATTGAGAAATTTTGATAATATATGGAATAAGTGCACTCTAGGAAGTGTTTTAATGAAAATTTCCAAAATAGGTTAGCATTTTAATAATTTTTTAAAAATGTTAACCTTCCGAGAGAGATTTCAAGGAATGACACTCCAAAATATATATCAAAGTTATCTTATACTTTATCAGATTTGACATTATGAATCTTTTCAAGAATGGATAATGGTATTCGAACGAGTATTTTTCGTATATTTGGTCGAGTAAC
>VJMY01001298.1:0-14899 GCA_009869795.1 Neelides sp. FZ-2019 | reverse complement strand
TTTTAACTACTTTTAATTAAAATTTTGTAAAAATAAAAATCACACAAGTTTATCATAATAATGAAAAACCTGACAAAATTTTAATAAATTTATTAACAGGCAATCAAAATCAAATTGTTATCCTAATCTTTCCTAGAAATCTATATTAAAAGTTAACTGCAGCAAAGTCAGATCATTATAATTTCGTGTGATTTTCATTTTATCCATTTTCTAGAGCGTCTAATACTATTATTTTATTATAATCAGAAAAATAAAATTGTTAACTTCTTTAATATTTAAATAATCAAAAATTAAAGTCAATTGAGTCCAATTGGGACAGTTTTCTGAGGACGGTTGGGACAAAATATATATTATACCGACAAGAGAGAAAAAGAAAAACTTCATATGGAACCGAGCTTACCATCATGGATCACCACACCCAATGTATGCAAAAGACACAAAGTGCTATCACATCGTTTAAGTTAAACTGATTAATTTCTAAAATCTTTTTTATATATTAAATTAACTGGTATCTTTAATTAAATAACTAAATTTTAACCAATTGCTTGTATTAACCTGTTTATTTTAACAGTGTCCGAACCATACTCACTATTGAGTACAGTTGGGACAAAATTAATTATTTGATTAATATTAAATTAAAGCTTAATGTTTTTATTAAATGAATATTATATTCTTGTAATGCTATTGCTATTAAAATATATATATAAAATATAATGCTATTAAAGTATCTTATTGAATAAAATTATAGGTTCATTTAATTTATTGTCTCTTGATTAAATAATTTAAGATCAATGAAGTGTATCCCAACCGTACCTTACTCCTATTTATAACAATTTTCTACAGAAGGGACATACATTGTTAGTATCATATATACCTAGTTTAAATTAATATGTTTGCAATGCTGCTTGTTGATTCTTTTGAAATTTTCTTTGACAAAATTCAAATGTAATTCGTTTAACTTTAACCTAATTAAATTCAACATATTCATTTAACTCCTTTATATCCAAAGTAAAAATCAAAAATTGTAGGATTTAATATTTAATCATTGAACAATATTGAAAATTTGTACAATATCCCTAGTAATATCTATATATATGGTATTATATAAACATATATATATTTAACTTACAAGTAACATCTACTTGAATGAACTTTCCATTTTCGCAAAGTCAACTTTTTCACAACTTGCATTTATATAAACATACTTATAGCTAGTGAAATTTAAATTTGCAGATATTTTTCTTACATGTCACTTATTTCTGTATATTAACAAGTTTGAAACCAAATAACCTGTAAGAAAAATATCTGCAAATTTAAATTTCCCGAGCTATAGTACATACATGTTTAAAGTGCTTATTTATACGTAATTTTCATCATTGCCCTAGGTAGATTATTAAATGAAAATGTGTATTGTTGTGACTGACTGGAGTAGTGATATTCAGCAGTATGCACATGATTTCAAGCAAGTATTTAATTACCAGTCAAGTTGTTAAATAGATTATTCAGTCTAACGATAGACGATAGGTAAATAACATTGGAGTTGTTCAAAAAAACAATGTACCTTTATGTTTGTACTTACGATTAGGTAAATAATAATTCACATAATATACTTATACACATATATTATAAGTATATAGTTTCATATCTTAATATTACTCAAAGAGAGAAACTTAAGGAAAAAGTTCTGCACCTTGACGGTGTGTGTGTGTGTGTGTGTGTGTGCGGTTTCTTCTATTCTTATCTCTAAAAAGTTTTCTCCTCTGGTGACGCACATGTACATATTTATTTATTTATTCTACCGACATTTTGAAAATGTTCATCCCACGTAAGTGCTTCGTATTATCAACTCATATCCATACTATATGTAGGATTTACTTTGGGTTTATAACTATAGGGACTCATGGCAGGTCGTTGTGGAGCAGGGATTTAAAAAACCCCAGTTGTTTTGATATGATTATTGGAGGAATTACGAGCTCTGAATGTTTCATTTCCTCTTTAGCTCCAGCGTCAGGTGAAAAGGGAGATTTGAATTTGAAGCCTTTGCTCGACTCAATTGAGGGCAAATTCATTCCATTAGCCTCTTGAGCCTCCCCTTCTAAACTCACTTGTTCCTTAGAGTTTTCCAGAGTTTTTCTCAGAGTTTTGACGAGCTTGGCCATGGGAGCCTGATCTCCTTGAGAGAGTGCGAGGAAATGAGATTAGGACGAGAGGGGGAAATGCGGCGTCCCCGCACCAACTCAATTTATTACCAATTCATCGGCAGGGGATTGATGAGGAAGTTGAAGGCAATTTTTCCCTTCATTTTGATCAAATCCCTTCATTACATTTAGTCCCCTCGCGAGATCCCTGTTTGAAACTTCCTCTGGGTCCAAATTGGATCGTTTCCTAATTAACATCATGGCTGGACAAATATCTCCCCCTATGCCTATCCTTTCTCTGAGCCAAATGACATCTTGACTCTCTCGTCCGGATTTAAGACTCCTTGAGCCCCGATGTAAATATTAGGAGAGATTATATCTCTCGGAAGATGCGGAGGAGTTGGCCCTAAGGATTAACAAACTTGTTTCATCAATAACTTCGGAGGTCGAATCCTCTTAAGCTTCCACCCTTCTTCACAAATCTCCTCACTCAATGTGAGGGAGACTCGCTGCACACACGTGTAGAAGGACTTGCCCTTTCCTTCAAGATTATAGCCTCCATGTATAAACCTATATTAAATATCAGACACAGTGTCTTTATTTTTGCCAGAGATATGAACGAGGTCTTATGTTACTGGCAACTAGGTCCTTAACTTTCAAGTATCATCCAAACTTTCTCATTAAAACTTATCCTACAATATCCCATTTATTTACTATATATGACTTAGCTGATGAATTTATATGTGAAAAACTGAAAAAGGTATGAGTTTTCTCAAGGCGTTTTTATTTTACTCTTTCTTAGCTACAAATATGTTTTTATTATTAAATAAATGAGATCAATCAAGACATCTTGAGCCCAAATATTTATTTTATAAATCACATTCTAGAGCTTGACAGGTATTTGAGTCATTGAAATATTATAATTAATAATGACAATAATGAGTATTCAGGTCGTGTGGGCGTGTCCCTTGAAGTGACTCAACGAACCAGATTGGTGAGAATGAAAGATTAGGATTCCTAGAATAAAAGTATTTTATATGTGGTTGAATGGCCCAAGTTTGTTCGCTCTGTTGGAAAGGCGGAGGAGAAACTTTGGAAAGAAAGTAATGAAACCCCACCGTGTGTGCTCATCTCCGAGAAAGCCATGAGAGAGAAACTGAAGGAAATTTGAAAAGAATGAAATTTCTTTTTATCCCTCACTTCTTCATCTATTTACTATGTATTTGACATTAACAAATGGGGTTTTACCCTCGGGTCATCCAATCTCATCTCGGCGCTCTCTTCAAATCACGAGTCAAAAGCAGATTTTACTCGTTTTTTATTTACTTTTAACTCCAAGACTTGCCCTTCCAGTCAACATATAAAATGCATTATATAGTAAAGACGTCTCCTATTCTCTCTGTCTCAGTGAGCACTGGTCACTCAATGGTTGACGCAAAGATGTTTTGTCCAATTTACAACCCAATTTACCCCAATTGAATAAAGCAAATAAAATCCACAGCTCACCTAAAATTCAAATTAATTATGATTAGGGTATTTAGAATAGAAATGAAAATAAGTTGGTTTCAATTTCCTTACAAAATGACACATTTGAATAGAATTGAAATTGTGATCATTTGAGGCTTCTGAGCGAAAGTGAAAAGGCACGAGGACTCCAATGGCTGGAAACGTCAGGGTTTGATTAATTGAAGCTGGAGAAGTTTGGGAAGTTGATGAAAAGTGGAAGGTTGGAAGGATTCTTCTCCCGCATCGTACAGGTTTCAACGACAACGAACCGAGTTCTATGAAAAAGCGGGCCGTTGGCCGATGGAACCTGAATGATCTACGGGGAAACTTGTTGCTTTCTCCACTTCACCCACTTTCCCCAGTTCTGCTCGAGTTGGACGAGCTGAGCTGAGGATTGAAGCTAAGAGAAGTCAACTGGTTCAATTAGCCAAATAAGAGTTCACTTGGGATGAGGAAAGTGGAGACTCGTCTTGGCCTGTGCTTGTCTGAGAAGGTGAATCCAAATTGGAGGTTGCGGAGTCACAAGAACCCGTGTTTGTTCTGGAAGAGAAAGAGGTTAAGTGACGGTGTGGAGGTTTGAGGTTCCGGAACGTGTAGGTGAGTTGTTTCCCCTTTCCTATAGCACAACTTCATATATTCTCCTCCGCCTGGCTCCGTTGAGCTCTTTATTATACATTATACTATTGTCAGTCTCTTGTTGTATTTTTTATATTAATGAAAGCAAATATAATAAGTATAAAGAACCCGTGTTTGTTCTGGAAGAGAAAGAGGTTAAGTGACGGTGTGGAGGTTTGAGGTTCCGGAACGTGTAGGTGAGTTGTTTCCCCTTTCCGCCCTTCGGCGCAGGAGGATGATGAGGCCGGAAGCAGACACACACAACATATAGCACAACTTCATATATTCTCCTCCGCCTGGCTCCGTTGAGCTCTTTATTATACATTATACTATTGTCAGTCTCTTGTTGTATTTTTTATATTAATGAAAGCAAATATAATAAGTATATATAAGTACATGCCTAGATATTAAATGTCTCTCATGAGTTACAAATAACATTATTAAATATAGACATTATAGAACTTAGGTAATAAGTAGTATATTTAATAGGATTAGCTGATTTTAGCGAGTCTTTATAGGTTACTTCCATACTTGAGAGATCAGCGCAGTTAGTTTGGGAAATGAGGAGACGAGTGTATCTCAATTGAAGGAATTGTGAGGAATTTTTGGAGGAATTGAAAATCATTTTTCAAAGACTCCCAAAATGAGAAGAAGGTGAAGGATAAATAAAGAAATGGAAGGGGAATCTGCTTCTCTTTCCTTTCACTTCCATTCCACCCCCAGTCGTTAGAAATGATGAAGGAAATATTTAAGAACATGCTCCATGCTCAACTAATATCCATATTTACGTAGATATTAAAACTAAGTATATATCTCTTTACTTATCTGATTGATACATTAGGCCCTTACCTACTACACGTTTTGCATAAACTAAATGGGAGTATATAAAGCCAATAGGTTTAAAAAGCCATGAGCTTGTATTCTTACACAAGGGTAAAGTTTGAGTATCTTTTGTCTCCTCCCAGGTTTTCAACTTCCACAATTATCCTAAATATCTGTTCAACTTTAAACATTGGAGAATCTATTGACGTTCACATCTCCAAAGTGCCCCAGGATATGACGAAGTCTGGAGCGAATCTCTTGTGCATTTAAGTCAAATCATGCAACTATTTCCTATGTTGGTACATGTAATATTATTTTTTGTACCACCCATTTGACATTTGCACAAATATCATATAAATACTTGCGTGTATGGATCTTGCGGCAAGTGGAAAATGCCATTATTTAGTTAGTACATAAAAAGTCACTATAATATCTATAGAACAATGTGTATTAAGAATAAAAAATATGGTTATTATAATTTATAGTAAATGGAGATAGGTTGAACATTGTCTGGAAGAAAGAGTTTACTGGGTGAACATTATAACATTATTATTATAGAAATATTATATGCTATGTCAAAAGACATTTGGATTTAGCTGAACTGAGAATATGTGAGCTAGACGCTAGTTAAGTAATCCCAAGTCGGATGAACAGAAAGACATCGGTTTGAATGCGATTGGGCGAATAATTAATAGAGATGAAGAGAGAGAGAGAGAAGATGAAAGGATTTATTCAATTTCCCAGGTTTCATATATTGGGGCGTCCATTGTCCAAGGATTACATGAGGTTGTCTGTGAAGGGCAATTAGACTTCGTAACGAGGCCCTGTATTCATCTCCATGGAGATACTCTCATCTCTCGGAGGTGAGATGGTAATCTCAAATCGATTCACTTTCTCTCGATTCCCTATAGGGACCTTTCTCCTCCGTCCAAATCATTCTCAAAAGACATGCAGTTAAGCTCTAATTATTTTCCTCTGCTCCTCCGACTCCCTTAACCCCTCATACACATCTAACCCATAAATACATTTATAAACAAAAAACCTCATTTCCAAATACTCCTCTGAGAATCAAAGAGAAAATCTATAAGCAAACCTGGACTTTCTAAATATTTCTTATAAAAACATAAAAAGTCTCAATTTCTCGCTATTATTACATAGTAATGAAAATATTCAATCATTTCTATTTATTGTTCTGAAATTAATGCTTTGATATCATTCACTGGAATAAGAAAATCATCAGAAATTCAAGTGACATTTTCTTGAGTATCTTGAGAGTTAGTAAATATTATTAAACATTCAATCAATTTTAAGCATTTAACACTTGAATTGTAGATTGATTATTCACACCTTGATTGATTATTAAAAATAAAACAATGAGCTAATAAGGATCACCAAGAAAAAGTTATTAAAACGTTAAAATGATGTATTTGTTGGGTTCTTTGGTCAAATAAATATAAGTTTGAAGGTACATAACAACCTATATAAATACTTATTTACATTAGTAAAAAAAGCTGCGGATTTTATCCCAGTTATGAATTTTCTGTTCATTTGAATCGCATAATAATATAAATGGAAATACTAACTGTAAGAGTGGCAATGGGCTCTCTATGGGTCTATCGGAGATTTGAATAAGAAATTGAAATGGAGAACTTCCCACTCCCCGTGGTTAATATGGAAGGGATCCAATCCCCACGTGAGTTTGGAAGAAGATAGATGTTCAATAAGGGAATGCATTAAGGCTCCTTCCCCAGATGATTCATGGATGTGAATGGGAGTTTTCAATTACAAGAACACAAACAGAAGGAGAGTCGGAGACAATAAAAGGAGAGAAATTGATGAATCCACTTCAATCTCATCCATATGAAAAGAATATTGAAAAAACGGCTCAGAAAACACCCACACTCATTCGCCTCGCTATCTCCTCATAGCAAAGTCATACAAAGACTCTGCCCTCATCTCGACACTAGGTACTATGGAACATTTGCATTTAAATAGCTTCTGGAAGGCTGTGCTTTCTATTCATCCACCTACCTACAACAGGTGATTGGGACTTCACTTCTCGCACGCGAGATTCATTAAAACCGGACTTCATCACACGGAAGACGGATTTTATGAAGAGGCCTTTTGAATAAGTCAATCACTCGCCCATTCTTCCCTCAACTCAAAAATATACTAAATTTTCAAAAGACTCACTCCAATACTCATCAGTGTTATTACATATATGCACAAATTCTCAATGAATTAATACACAAATGCCAAATTTCTTGTATGCCATAATCTCCTGAGACCGATCACTTCGTTTGGATTTATTTTGCTATTCTATATAGCGTTTAAAGGAAGAAATTTAGGCATATCGTTAATATTTACACCTTAAATCATTACCTCCTTTTTTCCTTCCTAAAGCTATATATCTATGTACATACATAAATTACATGTATGCATAAAATCGCATGTATTACCCTACTGACTGAGTCCAAACATAGTGATCAGCCTCAGTAAAAATCAAGCAAAACAATTCAATTTTCCTTATTCACATTGAATACATATACTTAGTCAGAGGCAAAAAGCTTGAAATTCTGATTTTATTTCAGCATAAATTTATAAGAAATCAACACAAAGTTATGAGGCAAACTGACTCAAAGTCGAACAATCGAGTCCTCCGAAAATAATTCCAATTTTCAATGTGTCACTTTCACACATCATGTTAAATTAAATATCAAAAGGGGTTTCTTTTACGAGATGACATCCTAACTACTTTGAAAGCTTAGAAAGTTTACATATATCACACATGCTTGTACATACCCATTAACATGCAGAGAAATATAAGAATCGTATGATATACAATATACAGAATGTACAATATATGTCTAGACATATAGCTGTAATAACTGTACAATATTTATGTATGAATGGTCAATATCCAAATTCGTACTTACCTTATCTATGCGTATGAATGAGTTGGTGAGAGAAAGGTTGAGAGGAAGATGGGAGATTTGCAAAAGGGTTGGGTAAAGGGTTTTTGATCGGTGTTGCTCTTTGGTCAGCTTCTGTCCCCGGATTGATGGCGAGAGAGGAAGATCCTTGGTCGGAAGTTGGATCCTCACGCGAGGACCTTTGTGTGGTCAGTGGGCAGAGAGGCTTCCGGCCTATTACCTTTGTTCTCACTTCCTTCCCCGCACCATTTAATTACATTTCACATCCTCCCGAATACACCCCTCTCTCCACCTACAATCCAATAATCCCCATATTCCCCATCTATCCATATTTATACCCACATCTAAAAAATACATAGAATATTTTATAGAAAAGGGAACTCTAGAAATGAGAGTTCCATTCAACTCTATTATAAACTTTGTATGTATTAGGAATTGATTAAGGCAAGTACCTACGAGGCTATACAATACAAATGCATTGATGTTTTAACCTGGTACCTACATATGCCAATAGGTAAAATTCAAAAGAGTTGAAGCTCACCTCACTTGAACCCTTTGGTCATTTATTATGTAAAATACATAATTCCTCTTTATCTGAACTAAATATTAAATAAAATTTATGAATATTTAACAACTATATCGAATACCTATGAAACTATTTAGCTAAGGCACACAAGTATGTATGTATATATATATTATTTATCTTGCCTACATTTGGACATTGTGAGTTTTTATTAAATATCATATCATGTATACTTTTATTTATATTTAGTTGGTTACCTAATCATTTTTTGTCGATAGATTAATAAGTATTTTATATAGATAAATGCATATCATGGTATTTGAAGCGAAGCGTATTATATTGATCTGACATGTCGAATGCCCTTTTAAAATTCAGATTTTACCGTCATTTCACATTGAAAGTAGCTAGTTAGCAAGATAGCGTTTAATCTTATTAAGTCCCATTACTGGAGGACCATTTGACTTTTAAGGTATTGAAATGTAATAAAGATAGAATCCATTAATGCCTGGAGAGACTAGAGACTCAAGCTCGATTTCACTTTGTCCAGACACAACCAAAAATTGGTCCCAATTTTTCGAGGAAACTAAAAACCAAGAGAGGAAATTGAGTTCAGTAGGAAGAAAAGGTTTGTGTAATGAAATATTCCTAGGCTCTTATGTCTTATTTGGATATTTCGGATCCAAAGAGGGGAAGAATTTACATTAAGAAAGAGATGAAAGGAAAATCCTTTCTTTTCTCTCAACCATTATTTATTTTCCCCATTTTCTCTCCTAGAGATACTAGTTATACTTAAATAAGTATTTATATGAATATAAGTACAAAGAGATAAAATATGCACATACAAAGGAAGAAAAGTGTTGATTTGCGAGTAATTATTATTCAGAAACCGGGAGACAATGGTTTGTATACGAAACAACACGAGGTCCCCCACATGCAGAGGTATTCTCAACCATCATCATCAATTATGAAGAGAAATCAATATTTGATTCCCAGTTCTTTTTACCTCAAAATTCAAAAGCAGGTTTTTAATCAACCACCA
This sequence comes from Neelides sp. FZ-2019, assembly GCA_009869795.1. Classification (NCBI taxonomy): domain Eukaryota; kingdom Metazoa; phylum Arthropoda; class Collembola; order Neelipleona; family Neelidae; genus Neelides; species Neelides sp. FZ-2019. The sequence goes on along the minus strand of VJMY01001298.1, from coordinate 5,323 downwards.
CCCACGCAATTAAATGTCCTCATTTACAAAGAGTTTTCTCACAAAAGAATGAAATATGAAGACCATGAATATGAAAACTAATCCTTCATCTCTCATTTGATCAATAAAAGCTCTCCTCCTTGATTTTGATTTAAAGAGAAATATGAGAGCCACTTGAGAATTAGATGAATTTCCATTGCGTGGCGGATTTATTTATGAAATTTAGGCATTCTTCCAACAATGCGTGAACCCTTCAGTCTAGATAGTTTAGATGAATTCGATAAGAGTGATCGTGAGAATAAAACTGAACATACAGATTCTTTTATTTATAATGCAGGCTAGGCCTGGAATTCAGTAGCCTCAATTGACACGTCTACTACACACATGATAAGCTCCCTCTCCACTCACTAAGAAAAGAACAACCTCGAGTTGTCCAGATTGGTGACAATACGCCATATTGTACAATTCCTCTATTACACCTTACTCGTTCTTCATCACAAAACACAAGAAACGTCCGACATAATACATAATGAAAACCGAGTCAAATACATGAATAATATATATACTTATATGGATAATCAAATTACTGCGTGTATAATAATTACATACATCATTTAAAAAAATTTTTTTTACACCCATCTATGATGTAACTACATAGCAAGTAAAATATAAAACTAGTGATTTATACAATCTTGCTAATAAATAGTATATTTTATGATGCACGATATAAATATATATTACAATATGTCTACTACTAGAGAAATATAAATATTTAGACTCGAAGAATACGTCGTTTAAAACGAAGAAATGATAAATTAGTCATTGTATAGAGTACAGGTTAATATTATAGTCAATTGACACATTTATACCTAGGTCTTATAGCTAGTTAATAACAAGTATTTTATCTTAACAATAGAATCACATATATTTGTTTGTTTTTGTTATGAGAGTTTTGTGGTGCGTTTATGTATTGAATACACTCATAATTATGTATATCTGTACATAATATAATAAGTAATGATATTAAATAATAATAGGGCGAATGGTTCCCAGGAGAATTAAAATGTTCTGCTCACAATCATAAACAAGTGGACGAGATTGAATGAACTTTCATACCAGTTCGTCGTCTTTGAAATTACAATGTGAGAAGTTGGGTTTAATCCCTTATTTTCATCTCCCTCTGGTTGCCAGAGTCGGAACGCGAATACTCGATTTGTATCTTCTTTTTTAGCACTACATTTATGAAAGGTGTTAAGGAGTGAAAAATAGGTTATTTGATAATCATACAAAGGACGATATAATTTAAATATATATTTATATATAATCTACTCTCGGTAATTACTAAAAATGAGAATTGAAGAAATTCTGTTCGAATTGACTCATGGTTGATTTCGCGGGTAACTTTGATCAACTTGACCCGTGGGTCAATCCGGGAAGGGAAGACCACCAAATGACCCTCGGACAGCCACGTCGATCGACTTCCCACTCGTTGACTCAAAACTGCTACTGCTAAGATCATCACAGCTTCCAACGCTCCCTCGCCCACCTATCATATAAAACAATTATTAAATACAAGCAATTGATAAATCGTTAGCCAAAGAAGATCCAAAGTATTTTCACAGTATATGTAATTAAAAGATGTGGACTTCATTTAAATTATCTAATATGATTTTATTATTTACCTTTTATAGTGGCTGGGTTCTCAAGCATGGCTTCAGCCAAACTTTCTCGAATCTCCGTCTCGCTGCTCAGATGCTCCGGGTCAGATGAATAAGGGTCAACGAACCGAGGGCTCTGTTCTAAGCTACCTGTAAACCACATTTTAGATTAGAATGATAAAAGCCTTAATGAGATGAATTTGAGTAGTTTTTACACACTTCCAGAGCTCCCTTCAAAGACCACGGGGAGGAGAGCAGACGAAAGGGGCATGTTGACAGGATTTGACTTTGCCGGCCGATTCGTCACGCTCAGCTCAACTGTTTCGAACTCAACCAATGCAGACGTCCTAAAGCCAAAACATGTTTTAATTTTCTCCAGACATAATATTATAGTTATCAAGGATTAAAAAAATGAATAACTCACGTTGGCGGCGAGAAAACTTTGAAAGTGAACTGGGGTCCCATCCAGAGTCTCCTGTGAGGTCCCGAGTGAGTCGAGATCTCCACATGAGAAAGCCATCGGTCTTCGTTTCCTTCCCCTTCGCTTCGTTCACCCAAAGGCGGAAACCCCCAATTTTCCCGACCAAAAGAAGGACGCGGAAATTGCCATTCTGCCTCTGCTTGCACGCTCACTTCAATTCCAGCATCATCTGACACTTTCTCTTTCGGCACGCCTTGACAAAGAACCAAGACACGAATTCAATACCAAATATCCATCCAATCATTTCACATCCAGTGCAAGTATGTCAAATCTCCGAATATATTATTGATGGAAAGTTGGTTACTTGATGCGGGAGAAGCGTGAAATGAATACTCCACCAGCGTTCCACGGGATGAAAAAACGAACAGGGCCTCTCTGCCTCGATTCTTTCTATCACAGAGGGGGGAAATGAGCGGCGAGGGGTTCGTGGCTGCTGAGCCGCGCGGAGCTTCGAAAACCGCCACGAGCTGAACGCGCTCTTCGCCGAGTTTCCTCTTGGGGCCAGTGGGAGGGGAAGAGCGAGCTGGTGCGGCACAGGGTTGTCTCAGCTGAGCCATGGGCCCCACAACCACCGGGTGAGGATAGGGCGGCCAACGAGGATTCGGAAATGGATCCATGGGGCTTCGCGGCGGCGGAGAGGAACGTCCAGAGCCGCCAGGCTCTTCCAACCCGGCAGAACGGTGAAACCGGGATAGACGGTTTACGAGGCGATGGGCCGTGTGGGTTCGGACATTGACCGGGCCGCCGTAGGGAGTTATGGGGAAGAGATGCGTGGTGCCCCTGAGGGTGGACACGGTCAGCCAGCGCGAGTCGGCCGAGAAGGAGAGATTTAAAACTCGCGCGGCCGTGTCTCCGCGGTGAAGGACGTAGAGATGATGAACGGCCGCCGACGAGGCCCCGAGTGGATGAGAATGAAGGCGGAACACGTGAAAGTCGCGCCCTTCACCGTCAGCCGTCACGAGCAAAAGCCCTGAGCGGTCAAAGGCCACGGACACGACCTGGCCAGTCGAGTGAGCGAGGAAATGAGCCACGACCCCCGCTTGACCTCCAGTGCCGCCAAGTGAGAACTCCCCACGCACTTCACCTACATTGAGAACCGTGAGGAGCCCTGGGTCTGGCGGAGTTTGATTCGGAGAAACCGGGCCTCGATGACCAGCCAATGAGGCAACACTCTCACCAAATCCTTTCAAGCCCTATTCAAACAATATTCAATTAACTTGTATATTCTCAGTTGTTAACAAAACTAAACTCTTAAACTACCCCCAATGAAACTAAATGACATTCCTTAATTGAGTTTAAACTTACCAAATTAACTAAATAAACAATTTAATATCAAGCCTGAAAGCCTAATAAATGAGTTATTAAAATGCTAAATACCTTTGAGAGAGATTTGGCAGCACAAAGAACAGTAGCCGTGACCGAAGGAGTTCCAGCCAACTCCATCCCTCCGCCCGATTGATAGGCGGGGACGAGGCGAGAGTCCGAGTATGCAAGCCAATGTGGGCCGAGCGCGAGGGCGATCGGTGGCGGTCCGCAACTCACCACACTCCCCACCAACTCCAAGGTCCGGGGGTCAAAGAGCAGGATTTTGTCCAAGAACGAGGCGACCACGGCCGAAGGAGAGGCTTGGATCTCGGACACGGGATGAATCACTTTCTCTCTTCTCAACGTCTCGCCCGTTCGGAGAGACGTGAATGAGACAACGTTGCCCGTTCCGTCCACGATGGCAGCTATTGGTCTCTCGGCCCTGAAGGAGTCTTTCCCTCCTGGCGGCGGTAAGAGAAGGAAATGTCGGACGGCGGGGCGCGAACAAGAGAAGACTTCCGTCGCTTCACCCGACCCACCGATGGACCAAACTCCGACACCTTGGGAATAGCCGATCGTAAGGACCAATGGGTCGCAGGAGCCCCCGTCCACACTCGACTCCAATCGCGTCCAAACAATCCCGTTCTCCTTCTCTTCTCCATACCCCTAAATTACGAAATGACACAATGAATTATTTATTGGAAAAAATTCACAATAAAAACCATTCTTCGAAATCTTATGAAATCCTTATAAAACAATTGGCTCTTGCCAAATCAATAATGTTTAGATCCTTAAGTCGTTTCAAAGTTCCCCATGTTCAAATTAGATAAAAATGTCAACAATGGACTTAAAATGTCAATTCAATTGCTATAATTTTTAAATTGCCTAATTCAAAAATGGCTCATGAGCTGAGCTGAGTCAAAACTGAAAAGGAAAGAATGAATTGAAAGGCAAGGTCTCCCCAAAGGGTCAATGGCCCAAGTGTCCTGGAGGCGACCAAGTCCGTGACACGAAGGGGATTATAAAAAAGAAGGGTGAGTGAAAGGGAAATTGACCTGCGAGACCAGCCCCACGTCGTTGATGAGCCCTTGAACGGAGTCCATGAGGGTCTTGTCAGCTGGAGTCGTGGGTCGAAGGACAGGTGGCCTCGGCGGGGGCCTGGCGAGGGAGTCGGCCGACATTTCCGCCCCTGACCTCACAAGTCGCAGTTGTTGTCGTTGAGGGAGTCGACAGTGCTGCCACTCAGCTGGTCGCCAGCTGATCCAACCAAACCCCTTCTCTCCCCCACACCGCCCAAAAGGTCAATATCGCATCTCCTGCAAATTCAATAATTCCTTCTAATTACACATACACTCTGGAATTAGAGAAGAAACTCTGATTAATTGATTAATACAGGATCCCGTACACTTTTCCGTATTCGCCCCAAGTTGAAACCCTTTTTACCCAACAGGAGAGCCACTCCTAGGAATCATAATATCACTAATATAAACAAACACCTTGGTATAGACCACAATACAATATTCCTAAGTATATACGAAAATATATATAGATGGATATTTATACCGAAGAAGTAAATTATTTTTGAATTTTAGCCTACTTATAAATGCATCAGGAACCAGCTCTATGAAATATAAATATTCCAAAACAATTTTGATGAGCAAGTCTTATATATCTATATAGCTGTGCATATTTTGCTACATTGTATTCCTCCATAGGATCGATTTACGTATACATAAATGAAATGAAGCGCAGGTATAGGGGTATGCCTAAACAGTGTTGATGGGTAATATATTCAATCTATACACACTGGTGGGTAATATATTCAATCTATACACACTGGTGGGTAATATATTCAATCTATACACACTGGTGGGTAATATATTCAATCTATACACACTGG